>WJFA01000140.1:0-64326 GCA_009870155.1 Pseudobourletiella spinata | reverse complement strand
GGGGGAAAATTTTGCTCAATGGGGCATTTGAAATCTCTTGCTATAGTGATCACCGTGGTACTTGGCTTTTAAGGATTTTAGACATATTTTACCCTCCCCTTGCATGAAATCATACACGTCAAGTTACAACAATAATTCCATTTTACGTTAAGTAGTACGGTTTGCTGCTGTAATTAGGTCGCTCAATTGTGGGAACAAAAGTAGGTATGGGAATACCTACTTTTGAAATTTTTTCGCAGTAGCCTTTCCCTTCGTCTAATGACTGTGGTCTATTTTTAATATAAAATAAAGACTAGCTTCGATAAAGCTACACAACAAGTAAACTAATTCAAAATAAACCAGGGCAGGGCAAATGGAGTTAACGAAAGTAACCTGCACGATGAATCGCGTAGGCGTGCATCCAGCAACCTAAACAAAATAATTTTGAAAACTTAATTTGACTCTTCCCACTTTTGTTTCATATCGTTGAAATAAATACTTAGTTTCTGTGGCGATTCTACTCGACTCATGAAGCAGAAATGAAAGGTTTTGTCCACTGCCACTAATGCCAATTTTACCATCCGAAGCACTGTATCGATTGTGACCACAATCAATACAGTTCTGATGTAAAAGGTTGTCTGTCGACTGGTCAAAACCCCATTTCTATATTCGACTTGGTTCGGGAAATATCGTTCGAAGGATGGACGGATGGAAATACCGAAAACATGAAGTACCCTAGAAAGCAAATTAAAAAAGCGTGCCAATTGCCAATACTTAAATAGAGAAAAGAGTGTGGAACAGTTGAGACTTGAGTTTCCCGATCAGAGTCACAGGATGAACTGTAGAGGAAACTATGATTTGGGATGGTTTCCCCTAAGTATATAAATTTTATTCAAAGTGATAAATGAGGTTTCCTGCCGTACAGCCTTCACACGAGCAACGGAGGATCATCCTCCTAAGTCTATCCTGTTATAAGCGGGGATCAAGTGCGGAAATATGACTCGTTCCAGCTTCCGTCGTCCTGATCAGATAGAAAACTATGGGTAAAGCCGGAGGATGGGGACCGAGGGTTGGGAATAAATTTAGGGCTATCCTTAGGTTTTTGTTGTCGCCAGAGACGGCGGATCCGACCAATAAATATCCTATCTGCTGGAATATAAGTAAGTGGATGAAGGCTACCATCAGCGTTGCCTTCATCACATCACAATTCTACTCTCTTCTTCACGAGACTTTCTATTTTCATTTACAGGTGACTAAGTTGGGAACGGCACCAAGTACCACTATGGTACTGCCAACTAATGTAGATTGCAAGTCTTTGAATGTGAGTGAAAAGCATCTATCGTATCCGAGAGAAGAGTTCCCTTCAATGAATAAATACAGAATAAAATTTGTACTGTAATTTCTCGTTTAGTCAAGAAAGTCCGCGTTCCCGGAGTCGGAAAATCATGATCATGGAGGTCCATAGCTATGCAGTATGCGCAAGGCGTTTAGTACGGCTCACGGAGGAAGGGACAGGGCCATGAGCTATGACTTACTATGACTATGATTACTACTTTATTCGGAAACCGCCGCGTAGAGAGTGTACCTGGGCTTAGGCAACAGCATAGGTCGCCCAAGGAAAATGGGTTGACGTATAGCTTTATTGCGGAAGGAGGCTTCTCAATGCACATTTTAATTGAGTTACTACTGGGTGACGGAGATGGTGGGACGTGCAAATACAGCGGCTAATATTTAAATGAAGATGGATTTTCTACCTAGTCAGAGGGAGAGGGACGACACGGGCTCCCTGACAGTGAGTGTGGAGCAGGCCGGCCTTTTAGATGTGGAGCTGGATCTATCCAATCTTGGATTCGGACACGTGCGTATGATGTTTGTAATGTATTTCAGTAGCTTTCGCCTCCTGCGGGGATAGTGGCAGTGAAAGTGATGTGGGAAGTCCTAGTCGTCGTCCCCGTCGCCGTTGCCTTTGCCTCCACAACTGGTCTCCTTTTCTCCATGTTCACCGCGGCGTGAAGGCGGAAATGTACTTACCATGGCTAGCAGCATATAGCATGGCCGAAAACAGTGAACAGATGTTCCGCCTGAGCGGAACCGTAAACAGTGAGCCTCTCACTTGAGCGTAGGTGTGTGCGACCGTGATAATGTCCTTTGTAATACCTTTTACAGCTAATCATGAGCCTTTCCAATTGTAACTTTCCCTTCCGCGAGATGCAGTGCTCGTAGCAGTCATAGCTTACAAGGGGCAGTGTGCGTTAATTTCCTCTTTTGGCACGACATCATTTCCTCTCTCCCCCAGCCACATTCTATTTACTGGTAAAAGCGGTCCAGGGCACCGCACTTGACGAAGACGGACAAGACCTGTTTCTTGCTTTGGGAACAGCTCTAATTTTCTCAAAGGGTGTTCTATGGCCATATTTTCCCACTCGAAGCTTCCCACATTGAATTCTTGACATGTGCCAATGTGAGGTACGTTTCGAAATTTGCAAGTTTCAACTGAAGAACGATACCCTAGAAATACGAAGTGAATTTTGACCTTGTGGCTCATGTATTGAGCAAAAATTTGGCAGCAAGCGGATTCCGGTAGCCCAGGTGATGAGAATATCGAGAACTATACTATTAGTTTGCTTTCTATCACGACAAGACTGAGACCTTCCTGCAGAGCCAATTGTCCAACTAGATGCCTCGGTATAAAACGTGACCAGGGACTCCGCTTGGCTATCTAACATCCAAATGAGTTTTCCAATTGCAGGAAATGTATTTGTGAACGAACTGTGAAAATTAAAAACGACGCTTATTAGTTGAACGTGTTTAACTTCACTGCAACGGGATTTAATTTTGTAACCCTGTCAATTAAAGGGTGCAAGTGAGTGCAAGGGAAAATTTTTCAAAGAACTTGTTAGAAGCTGTAGTCTGTATTGTAGTAGTACTTGGGACTTTCACACTTGAGAGTTAATTATAACGAGCTCATTAGTGTCAACAGAACAAGTTTTTGCGAGTCCTGGTAGAAAGTTTGTCCCATACTTTTCAGCATATGGATGGACCCCATTTCGTTGAAAGTAGCTCCCGGCAGCCAGCAGTACACCCTTAGTAGTGGCTCATGGTGTATGGATTATTGATGATTTCCCCCTCACAGGAGACCACTGCCAGAGTTATGAATCATGCATATGGACAGGATAAAAATAGAGAGTTGCGTGATTTATTAGGAGTGAATTACGATGCCGAGGAGTCATATATGACGGGATAATCCATCATCGAAAGGACTGTTCTGCGTAAGACAGAACTGGCAGGTATGATAGAGCGAGAGGGATTCAGGTGGTCTTTTTGGGGAGGGATAAGGGACTTCTAGTTGCAGACCCTTTTTTGGATAAATTTATTTACTCATTACCGTCATTTTAGGGAAATTGACTCAAGGAGAGCTCAGGAGTTGATAGACTCTGTCATGGTTTGAGATGCAGTGAGTCCACCTCTCATAGTATCTTCATCTCCATTATTCTTCTCCAGATTTCCTTGGCTCAGTTCTTTGATGAGAGGCTCTGTCATGCCTATTTGAGTGATTCATGCATGTGCTAAACTCTGCGACTGGAGAAATGATTCCGCTCATGCTGTGCTATACCACATTTTCCCTAACCCAGGCCTGGGTTCTTGCCAAAAGGAAGATGAAGAAGAGGGAGAGGAATAAGGGGAAGTTGAGGGGGAAGGTTGACGGGAGAGGTGGCGGGAGGAAATTTGGTGGAGATTCGAAGGGGAAATTTCCCTTAAATACACATTAAAAGCTCGTGCTACGTCCTTTAATACCCTGTAAGTGTCGGCTCATTCCTGGCGTCACAAAGAGGGAACTGAAGCCTCACGTATGCACGGTCGGAATGGGCGGAACGTTCACACAAATGAAAAGACTAGCGTGGGAGCGGAACGAATTATAATTGGGAGTAATTTGTAAAAATGATGAAAGTTTTCACACTTTTCCGCCGCAGATTACTTTCCTATCCGTCCCCCGCCGCTTCCCCACACTCTCCTCCCTACCATCTTCCTTATGTAGGGAATCTGTTCGGGCGCCCCATTGACTGGCTGCGCTGGTGGAAGTAATGCCATGATATTCAGACGCGAAAATGTTCTCCAAATCCTCGAGGCCCACAGACTAACCAGTATAGCCCACCACCATGGCATTGTCGCCTCAAATAGCTTCTCTGAGTTACATGGCGAGGGGCGAAAATGAATACAAGAAGCTGCTGGCATTCATTCCTCCCCCATCCATCCATCCATCCATCCACGCGGTAAGCGTTCGTATTTCTCTGTGAGTCTATTCCTCTTTCTTCCCTTTGGAACAAATCCAGTACATCTTATACCGGAGGTGGTGGTAGGAGTTAGGACGTAGCCCCTGAGTGTCGTGTGGTAGAGTGTAACCACACTGTGTTTCCCACATCAACCCATTAGGCAACTAGGTGGGCAAGAGTAGGAGGGCGTAGACAGTGGGCATACTCATGTTATCCCCTTCCAACCCTCAACCCACTTTTCGTTTTAGCCCCACAGAGGAGCGGGAAAACATCATCCGACGGTCGGGGAAAGGATCATAAATGTGTGCAATCACTTGTTTCCCACTGATCCTTCCCGTTTGCTCTGGGACCAACGAGTTGTTTTCAGCCAGCTCCCTGCATACAAGACACTTTATTATCCCAATTACCCTACTAATTCCTTCCTCAGCATGGCAAACGCTAAACATTGCTCGGGGACCGTTCCGCACCGGACATTAGTGACACCTGCTCCTGCCACTGCCGCCCCAGGTTGCCATACTACTGGAGGGACGAGACCTCTTTTGGTAGGGAAACTTGAGGATCCACCAGACTTATCCTTATGTGCATGTTTATTGTTACTACGAACCCGCCACATCTCCCGTGACTTCCCAAACCTCATCTCAAGCCTCTCAACATACACACGTATCTGGAATGAGGTGAACAACCTCCTTTTTCTACCATCACCATCACCACACACGCATGCATTCACACACACAATCCTCTTAACCTTTACACATTTTACGGTGAAAGCAGAGCTTGGATATGAGTTCTTTTGTATGAAATCGTTGCTCCATCCGAATTTGATATCATGGAACTTTTTTATCCATTTGTATATAAAAACAGAGAAGAGAACTGAGTAGAATATCTGTGGGGGGTGGGGGTGTTGATAGGAAATTGAGGCTAACTACCTGTGAATAATAGTTGCTCTCCTTTGACTGAGTTGGTTCGTTGATCAAAGGAGTGGTGGTAGATTTTAGTAATTGAATAGCGGTGATACGAGGGGCGAGGAGTCGTGTAGTAAGTTCTCAGGGAGTTTTTGTTGAGCCCATTCCCGCTCCCACTCTTTTCACGTGGCGAACATGGGTTTAAAGGTGGGAACAGCAGTATTTGTGCCACAGTATCCAACTCCTACGTCGCAGTCACCCCACGTTCCCAGATGCAATATGGGAGCAGTGATGTAAGAATGCTTCGGGAACATGTTGAGTGAGTCTCTTACATAAAAACTGGCGGTGGCAATGCGGAGAGCTTACTGTAACAGGCCGATTACCTGAAGAGGGAGCAGTGCTTTCTCAACCCGTCAGGTGTACTTGCGGTAGCGGTATCACGATGTGAGATGAAATGACCGTTAGAGGTGAGGAAATTGATGCCGAGCTCAGCCGCATCCTTCCAAAGGCTTCGTCACCAATGACTCATTCCCATCTTCCGCGGGGAAAGGTTATAAATTAAGGGGAAGCCCTATATTGATTCCGAGATTTCCTTTTACACGGGTGGTTCTGATGTGGGGGAAAAGGAAGCTGATGCTAATTTAAATGAGTGAAATAAGAGTGGAATTCCATGCTCCACTTTCACAGTCCAATTACTATAACCTGTGAGAAGTGGTGCTGCAGGTGACAGAAGAAATCATGTCGGCAGTTTCGGTGACAGTACTCCTGAGAGGGAATCTGTGATGTCTCATTCTTCTGCTGCGGTAGTAGGAACGACTGTTGTCTTCCCATCTTCAAACTCCACCGCTCACAGCCTCTTCCCTGTCCCGGCACACATAATACACGAGGATCCTCATTTAATCCGAGAAATTTTCCCCTTGTCGTCTAACTTAATTACAGCACTTTCCCTCTACCATCGCCTCAAATATCATTGACGACATTTTGAGGGGCACTGTCGTCTAGATGTGTACATATACGCACATTTATATGAGTATGAACACAGACAGACTCACACACGCACAGGAATACTCGGCTTAAGAATGTGCCCTGCGCCGTAAAAAAAGATATCCTCCTTTGTGGGAAGAAAGGATCCTTATGCGTATGAGCAGTGCGTCTGGGAGCGTTATATACATGTGTATACAAGGGGAGAATTCAAGTTTGCATTGGGAGAGCGTAATGTGAGACAAAACCATTGACGTCGTCGTCCCGCGGTCGTTCCCGTCGTTACTTCATACGCCGACGTCTACCGCCATAATTACGTAGATATAGTTGGTAAAGGCTTATTACAGAGTAAGGAGAAGAACATGGTGGCTGAGTAATGTGATTCCATTTCTTGGGCCTCGGTGCGTAAAGAGAGGCGGTGGCGGCGGCGGCGACAGTGGCGGAGAACGACCACAAATTTTTATCGTACAATCCCAAGCCGCTCTGTCTCTTTCTCTCACTCACTCTCTGTGCCCCTGGTCCTCCATACATATAATAATATACAGTGGAGTTCGGCGATAACGGTTTAGGTTATAATGGATTTTCTTTATAGTGTTGGGTTTTACACGGTCCCGTCTTGTACGCCCCACAATGCATAAGGGTACTCTTATGGTGGTATTTTTCTATAGTAGTGCGATTTTGCCGGTCCCTTGAGGAACCGTTATATCCAAACACCACTGTAGTGGGTGCAGGTGGTGCTGACTGCAAGAACCTATTCTAGGACGGCTATAAGTCGTGACATATATTTCTAGTGATGCTTTCGTGTGCATCAGCAACACCGCTACGAAGCCATTACCACTCATATATGGAGCCGGGCCACAGCTTTAGTTGGCTCTGTGTCTTTTCTTCTGGTTTTTCTTCATACAAATGGGTGTGCCCGTGTGCGTGCTTGTCAATAGGGACGTGCGTAAATGCATACTATGCTGATATCTTTGTGTGCGCGGATTGACTGGTATATACAGCTCGGTTGTGAATATACTGTAAATGCCATTAGAATCTGTAGTGAGTAGCCTGAAGAGGTTTCGACCTGAGTGACATGAGTACTCTCAAATTTTAAAAACTTTGATACCAAACGATTCCTCTCGACGTACTTTCCGAACATACCAATGGTACCGCCCTGTGACCACTGATACCGGAAATATAGGGTATAATATTGAATTTTTTGATTTATTTTTTTTCTGGGACAATTCTTAACCGGTTTTCAAAAAAAATTTTGTTTGAAAGGCAATTAAATTGTCTAAAAAGTTTTTTTAGTTTTTAGATTTTCGAAAAATTAGTTGTCGAAATTTCACTTTAAAATTTTGAAATCGTCGTATCTTCAACATTTTTTCAAAATTGGAAAAAAATCGATTGTAAAAATCGATGATTTTGCAAATTTTGAAAACGTTTTGGAAATATGACGATTTCAAAATTTTAAAGGGAAATTTCGACAACTAATTTTTCGAAAATCTAAAAACTAAAAAAACTTTTTATTGCATTTTTCTTTTTTATTGCTTTTTAAAAATTTAATTGCCTTTCAAACAAAAAAAATTTTGCAAATCGGTTAAGAATTGTTCCAGAAAAAAAATAAACAAAAAATTCAATATTATACCCTATGTTTCCGGTATTAGTGGTCACAGGGCGGTACCATTGGTATGTTCGGAAAGTACGTCGAGAGGAATCAGTTGGTATCAAAGTTTTTAAAATTTGAGATTATTCCTGTCACTCAGGTCGAACAGGTACCCATTTGCTCAACATATGTGTGTATACAATGCATGCTGAAGACGGAGGAAAATGCCATGAGTAACTGGGGAGGGGAAAAATCTGGATGAAACTTTATTAAAAGAGTAGAAACGTGTGTCGTTCACGAGTCTGGAATGATAAATATGATTCGAGCCTTCCCTCTTTTAGACCCCCGCATAGCGAGAGAGAGTCCCACAAATTGAGATCAAACTTTCGTTGTTCGAGGAGCATGTTTTGTTCCCATTACTCTTCCTCCAAACGCTGGACGAGGTGCAACACAATACTTGACCTTCGGATTTCACCCGAAGGCAAGAATCAAACACTTTCCCCCGACTACCGCATCCCACATGATTGCAAAGGTTGAATAACTGGCTGACTGACTGAAAAGTGATAGTTGGTTGTAAGAATCAACCGTGACAAATCTACGATGGATCTATGGAGGGAGCGGTGAAGAAGAAGCGGGAACTGATGACGGGAGCTGAATGAAATCCAAATTATTGTTGTTCGCTTGCCAAAGATAAGAATTTTCAAGGAAGATGCACACAGAAAATGTGATTTCCCTCCTTCTCCATAAATATCCTCGTCCGCCCACGGATTTATCATTCTTGTTGACGTTCGTCTGTAAATCATAATGTCGGGAATACCTCGTCGATTGTGTTTGTCTATAGATCAAAGTGTTTGCGCTATTGCTTCTACGTATGCATATAAGTTTTGTCGTCATCTTCCTGGGTATAAAAGAGTACTGCGTAGGTAGGTAGGTGGTTCTCACAAGGATATACTTTTGCAAGGTATTGCGGCAGAGAGAATGATAAGCCTTTCAGGTAGTCCCGCATTATGAAGATATAAAGGTATGGACTGGCGATAGTAGTAACTGTAAAGGGCATTTCGGATTGTATACAGTCAGCCTTTCTATCTACTACTGCACGACTGCTGCTTGCAAACCTGGAGTGGGAGAGTGATTGTAGTGTGTCTGCAATGATTGTACTTCCCTTTAAAAGGCTCTCCCCCTGCGTGAATAGAGGACATTTGATACGCATACGGGAGGGATTTATGGAGCCACATGACCATGCCATTCCAACATAACGCCTTTCCTCCGTACAGTATAATGTGCCTACATGGGAAATGTATAAGGATATCCTGGACTATGGGTTCCCATGGTCTCATAACTAGTTTCCCTGAGCTCTAAAACTCCGCTTTAAATTCACATGTTTTACATATCACGCACGCCCCCACCTACTTGCTGTCCGTGCGTGACCTCCTGACCTATAAGGCTGGAAGCCTATTCTATAGAATAGTCTTTTGGTAAGAGCTAGGATTTAATTAGAGATAAAATAATCTAGGAATCGCCACTGTGACTTTATATATTTGGTAATGGAAAAGGATTGAGAGTGGATTCAGTGGATCCGAATTTCGACGGAGGAAGGAAGGACAGTGCAGAGGCTTGTCCAGATGTAGAGCGTTCAGTGGGTTGGCACCTACTAATAATCTGCATACGTAGTCATTCCTGACCTGGAAAGGCTATCTTATACCAATGGAGGATGCTTATTTTTCTAGGGTGGAGAGTGACGCCGGTGGCTACTGATGTGAGTAATTCAGACGTCAAGGATGTGTGAGTGAGTAACAGGTCAAAACTGGCATCTGATGAGGTATACGTTGCTGACATGTGCACGTGTGGGCGGGGAGGAATTTATCATTTCATTCCATCGGAATTTCTATCCAACTGACATTTACTCAGCCATTGAGAGTAACATGGAACATCCTTTTCTCGCACAAATAGCCTTGATTGATTGGGATGATGACTGAATGGGCTGTGGGCTGAAAAGAGGAATATCCAATATGGAGCTGCGGGGCTGGGCTACAAAGGACATGAGCTGTCAAGAGCGTAAGCCAATTATGTTCGCATTTTGCACTAGATTCTATATGTCGGAATAATTGTGCAGGAATCTATGGGACGATTGGTGTAGGAGGGGTGGAGAAATGAGGATCATCTGTGAAATATCGTCAATCTTACCTCACGGTTCGGAGTCGCTAATTCACACGAGACACGATACTGCGGGCTTCAAATACTTTCATCACACGTACTCTGCCTTTCTCATAATCTATCCATACCCTCAGCCCTAAACTCCATGGAATTTGTAAACTCAGTAGACAGATTACGAACTCACACGAGATAGAAGGGCTTCCAACATAGTTTGCTGCCGCTGCCCACGGACGCTCCTGCGAAGGCTCAGTAGCAGTTGCATAAGTAGTAGATAAGAAGCGATTTAATGCTAGAAAAATTGATGTGCTGATTTTAATTCGAGAAAGTTTGTTTTTGTTGACTAGGGAATGATTTGGAGGGAGTCAGGTCAAAACATCTTGCCTCGTTGTAGCTGAGACCTTGTGGTTGTTGGGTGTGAGTATGGTAAGTTACATGAGAAAATACAAAAGTCGGCTCCATTACCAATGAGTTACTACCCTTTAGGAGTTAATAACTCAACCTGACTGGAATTAAAATAGATACACCGGAGAAATTCCATAATAGCTGTATTAGATTGGGAGCTTAAAGGGGATGCCATGAGCTCGCTCGGAAACCATGGAAATTCCTACTTTCACCACCACCTGCACTGTATTCCAATGTTTTTGAAGGGCTCAACTGTATTCATTGCGAGGAATTGGAACCCCCAATTTATTACTGATGAGATGGCAAAGGGTATCGCTGATATCACTGAGCCTTCATATTGATCTGGGAAATCATGGTCTCATCAACAGTTAGATAATCCCTATAGGCTTCAACAGCTGAGGCTTATTAATTTGTTCCTCTGGGGTAAATGTGTATCTCTCTCAGACGTCGCACTGCACACATTTGCACCTGGTACGTGCGCTAGGGTTACATGCCATGATCCCACGGGAGTTCTGGAAATGAAATTGACGGCGTTACGCGTATCCCTTACTAATGAGAGTGGATTTCTTTGTGTTTTCACAGGTGAATTATGTGAAGGATCCACAGAATAGGACGATCGAGGAGTCGGCTTGGTGTGGAGTACCGTTCGACATGCCTGACCTCTCCTGCCAACTCCTCATGCTTCTCTCCACTGGCATATTCTTTGTCGCCCCCATGACACTGATCCTAATCCTATATGTGCGAATCGCCCTGGTCCTTCATCGCAGCTCCCGCAACGGCTCTCTCCGCCGATGTTGTGCGACACAGCATCAACCTAACTACAACAATGGGATGGTGAACGGGTCGGCTGGTGGAGCTGGAGCAGGTGCTAATAACTCCTACATCACCAATAATAGTGGAAAGAGATGTCAGACGGAGAAAACTCATATTCAAAGCCGTCGAGCTGTCATAAGAATGCTGGGTAAGCAAAAGAATCCCTTTTCCTCAAAAACCACTTCAACACACACAAGCAATGGTACCCGTATGCTGACCAGCAAATATCTACGGAAACACACGCATCAGTTCTGCTGTCCATCTGGACACGCGCGTGCACATCAAGTGCAATGTGCGTTCAGCTTATTCAACACGAATGGGTTTCGCCTGCCATTCTTGTCCAATGACCTTTGAGTTTATGCCCCTTTGCACTTTGGAAATGCGATCGTTGCCACGTATCTCACTGAATTTTTTACCCGACAGCGGGTTCAGCCGTGGCGGGAAGCACGTGTAAGAGTCACCTACAAACGTCCCTATCGATAGGGATAGGCGCCACGCAGACATACAGGCACGCACCAAGGAAGTGATGGGACACGCCGCACGCGTAATGTGCTTTCCCTGAAGCAGGACCAGCGTTCACATTCACGTTCAAGTCCAAATCTAATAATCCTCCTCTTTAGAAGAGTCGAGGGGAACACGCGCCACCGCCTCCTCTCATCCCCTCCCCTGGACGGAACTAAAATCATCAGTATTCACATCTCAGCGGGCCAAGAACCGCTTTATAAGAACTTGTGAATTTTTCCCAGCATTCAAAGGAATTTGAATTCATTGGAGGTGGGAACAGTTGAAAGGGGAGGGAATGGGTGGAAGAAAGGCGCATCCGAGAAGACGTCAGCATGCCCAACAACTGAATATGTAGTGCGGACACGCATCGTATTTAAAAATACCCGAAAGTCGATCCGTAGACAAAACCGATTTCCCACCGCCATCCCTCTTCACCACTTCCCCGGATGAAATTGGAAGCGCACAACAATAATTCATCTCCAACGAGGAAATGACACCTTCCAACGTCCCCAATCCTATCCCACACCGATCCGGATGACTGACGGGTACACACACACACACGAATGATAAGAGGGTTCCTTAAGTCGCGCCGGGGAACCCGGAAGTTCCTATGACGCAATACGCAAAGAACGGGAAAAGTTTTGAATCCTACGCACTTCTTGCTTTACATCAATATCACGCTTCCAGCACTCCGCTCGTCCAAGTTACAAACTAAAACAACCACTAAAACACAACCCATCTCTTCATCCCATGTGTACTCCGGTCCAGCAATCGTATTTAATCAGCCCCCAAGGAAGTAGGGGGGAAAGGAGGGGGAAAAGTTTTGAAACCGCAGCCCAGAAAACAAACTCGGTTAATAGAGTAGGAAAGACTGTAGGATCATTAAGGTAGGAAAGTGCTCTCAAGTTTAACAAGGGGGGACTACTCCTGTTAAGGATTGATTCGAAAAACATGAAGGGAAAAAAAGGTTGTCCAAATACCCACCACAAGAAATATAGCTCCCGATCCTATCTGTACCATATAGCTTCCTAGTTGCGAGCTTGACAACTGCACGTCAATAGACCCACCACGTGGCTGAACTGGAACGGATTCCGGCTCGCTCCCTCAGTGTCATATGTTTCTCTTTCTGTGGTGTATATGAAAGCACGATGGTTCGCGGTTCATAGAAATTTTGATTGGTGATAATGGGAAGGAGAACTTTCACGCTCCCCCTGGCAATCCATTTGATTCCAATCCTTCATCTACGGCTCACGGTGATATCAGTAGTGATAGTAGAGAATGTAGGACAATCTTTTCAAGCCCTTTAGGCACACCAATATCTCAGTCAGTCCTCAACTCATGTCCACCTTTCCAGGGATCCTGAGAAAGGTTTTATGTGGGAAATTTGCATCGTCATGTGCTAAGATTAGTCACGTGTTTGGCAAACGCAGGTTCATGTTGACATCGCAATCGAGTAGTACTCTCACAAGGTGGTGGAGAGACCAGTCTAGTGTGAGTGAACTGTTGTTGGATGGAGTTTGGTAAATAAGTTAGGTGTCCGAGCTTCAGACAATATATTTGTTTCTGCCCAAGGCAAAGGTAAACATGGGGACATAGGGGTGGCGTGTTGAACTCCATCGGGCTTTCCTCTAGCCTTCAGTTCGTACCATCACACCTCGCAGCAGAACAGTCTTTCACCCTCTATAACTCCCGCTCCCCAGGACCTTTTCCGGCCTTTTCATGCTTTAATTCCTCGAAAAAACGGGATAATTTAGTATAATGGGGGGAGGGTGTAAAGTCCTGAGAAAAAATTAAAAATTATTTGCTAGAGTACTATTGCACAAGAGAAGCGTTCCAGCAAAAACTCTGCCTCCTTCCAAAACGCATCCGACCATCCCATTTTGCAGGGGTTGCTGGATGAAGAAATACGGGTTATTTCAAAGAGCCGGCACAGCGGAGCCGCTGTGCTAAGCATGCAGTTACGTAGGAATTGGGTAGCGGTGTCCTTGGCATGAGTTGAAGATTTACAGCAGTCATTTGATTAATCTCAGGACTTTTGCGGACCTCTACCATCCCAGCGTAGGCGAAAATTTTTAGCATGCATGCGAATGGTCATAATTTAATTGAGCCAAGATACGGCTTTGAAGACAAATCCAATTGCTGCTCTTGAACATGAGCCGAGGGAAGGTCTTGGCCAGATTTTTTTTATTACTCGTTACGAACTTTTAAGAGGGAACGAGTTACAGAGAGACTGAGCGTGGAGAGAGAGATAAAACTGTATTGATGCATCCCTGAGCTTGTGCTCCGCCTTCCTGGTTTTACCCATACAGTAGGATGAGATGAGCAATTTTGGCAAAAGGACTCGGAGATTCCTTAGTAGCTCAGTGATTTCTTCAAAATGGATGGCCTCAGCGGCTGCTGCAGTCAAAAGTAGGAGTACAGGGGAAGGTAACGGGAAAATGTTGCCTTCTTCTAACCCCCCAATCACAGTATCAGTTTCCATTAAAGTTGTCACATAATGATAATAATTATTCTCAACCTTTGGCAGACAAACTCAAACAAATTAGTTTTTTTGTAAGTGCGTCACAACATCATTCCTTGGCTTGAGCTACTAGAATAAAAATATCTTATTACTAAATCCTTCCCACTCTCGGCACAACTGTTTGCCTAAGTCCCCCGTAGTTCCACGAGCAGGGATGATAGGGACGAAGCAGTCACACGTAACTACTGGTCGATTTAATTTTTTGAAAAATATCCATCTTCACTCGGCTATCTTTCACAAGCTCTGGATTACAATATAGTTCACTTGTGTTTCACACAATTTGGCTGATGGAACAAAGTGATGTTTTCTACGACAAGTAAAATAAGGAACTTTATGAGGCAAACTCTTCAAATGGACTTAATGCTCCACCTCAATGGCGACTGGAAGGAGTGTACAAAGCAGTGGTAACTTTCACTCTACTCCGACCACCGCGAGGTTTATGATGCGGGCTGACAGCGGAGCATTCCAAGCAGCCTTAAGAGTTCCACATTCTACATAGTGGGGAGCATATACAAGTCAAAATCTGGCAATAACCATGGTAGGCATTGCGTGAGTGAGCATTCGGTGATAATTGTATCGTAAAGACTCCCACACCGCTCCAACCCGAGAGCGTCTTCAATGTGGTGGAGGGAAAGAGTGTCAGTAGAGCCTCTATTACGCTCTCGCACGGCCTGCATCCTTCCTCCTTATGTGCACGTCTGTCGTGGTGGCAGATAAGTTCATCCCATAAATTTGCATGCCGACGATAGGGAGAGAGCTCAAAGAGGTAGGCAGAGCTTCGATGGTGGTGGTGGTAGAGGCAGCGGCAAATGCTGAGCCACTTTAATGGCAGGAGTAAGTACGGTATGGGGCGATAAAATATCAATAGGATGAACCCTTTCATTTTAACGGTGGATTTGCCGGATAATCGATAAAAATACTGTTTTATCTCCCTCGGCACGGCAGGGTAGCCGTGATCGTAGCCATGGTCTACCCACTGGGACTATGGAGACGGGCACGTCCTTGCAAGGGAAATTATTGGGCGCATCCGCCCACCCTACCAGTATTTCATACAGCAGTGAAGATGGCATTTTGGGGAACTGAACTTTAATGCACTCCATCAATCCTCCAGATGCGACCGGCTGTGCATACCGCCCATTGTAATTGCCAGTCCTGCTGCAAGCCGGGAATATGTAATCAAGGGGAATATGAACCAGCATTGCTTCCCCACCAGGAATATGTTTCAACTCTGCAAGGCATTCCCAACGGTCGCCGACAATAATGGTCACTTTATCATGTTCAGCCTGACCTCAGATTGGAAAATATGAATGTGCTTCTTCAAGACGGAGGAAGGGAATGCAGTGAATTTTGAGGAAGGAAGGCCTTTTTGGAAACTTGTTATGTAAACACTCGAAAGAAGTTTATTTGTAACAACTTTGATAGTGATATCAGCCATAATCAAACACAAGGTTTCCGCAAACACGCTTGACTTATCGTTAAGTGTACCAACTCATCTCCACCCTCACAGCGTCAATAACGGAATTATTAATACTGGGGCGGAAGGGTAATGAGTTATTTCATACCAACCCGGAAAGGTGTCTGCATCATAGTGTTCGATTTTCGACTCCTACCCATTTTATGTTCCTCCCACCGAGCAATTAACATTCCGCGCCGCACTTCAGCACTCGGTCCTTTTTGGCGCGAAATACGAATTATTTTGTAGTGCTACGGCGATTCGGCTGTAACTCACCAACGGGTCAACCGAATCGAGTCTTTTTGTTTTAAAAGATAGAGAATTAAATTCTCTATCTTTCGAGTGCTGAAGTGCGGCGCGGAATGTTAATTACTCGGTGGTAGGATCATATACTGGGTAGGAGTCGAAAATCGAACACCATGATGCAGACACCTTTCCGGTTTGGTATGAAACAGCACAATCAGTTTTCAGTATAATACCAGCAAAATAGAGAATTTGGACTCAACTATTATGATTTCCAACTTCTGGGACAGCTGCCCATTTGACATTTGACTCATATGCTTTGGCAAATTACGTGAACCATCATAATTTGTAAAAACGTATCAAAACTTTTCCACTGCACCGCTGCTGGTCAAATAACCGGGAAAAATATGAGCTCATTCTAAAACTATATTAGCGGAGCATCTTTGCTGGATTCTTTGGATGACTCCGTTCCCCTGGTCATTCGCGAGAATAGGCTGGAAATGACGACTCCAACCAGAGCACAGCATCCGCAGAGGAGGAATAAGATCCTATTTGCATAGCTTGGATTCAGTTTGTCCATCCCGATGAGCCCTCCGCAAGTGAGAATATTCATGGGAACCCGGAACCAGTTCATAATATTGGCACGGAGACCGTCCGGAATGTGTTCTCCCCGCAAATATCCAATGGCAGGGAAGTAAAGGCCCACGGCAGTCTCAAGGACGAGGAAGGCGATATAAAGGAATATCTCTGAGTTCACCCAGGATGGTCCCGCAAGGACAGCACAGAAAAACATACAGGATGACATGGTCATCAAACATATCGTCAGGAGTTTCTCAGACTTGAACCCTCGCGTGAGTAAGTGGGAGTAGAGAGACGATCCGATCATGATGGCAACCATGAAGCTTGAAAAAGTGAGTCCCAACGGCGGCTTCCCTCCCTCCAGCACTGGAGTCCAGAGGAAGACAAAAATGTACATGCAGGACTCGAACACAGACTGGATGAGCCCTAGGAATAGAATTTTAGGGTTCCGCATTATCGTGTAGAGTCCCTCCAGGCAGGAGCCTCCCCAATTCTTCTCCTGTTGTCCGAGGTTCTCTTCCCAGGTCAGGGAAATCCAGGCGGCTGCTATGAGGAGGAACGGTATGGCCATCACGAAGGGAGCCACTGGGCCGAAGTTAAGTAAGTCTGCTGCCACCTCAGCCGCCACGCCGGCAATAATTGCGAGCAGGCCGTTGAAGAAAGTGGCTTTGGAGAAGGTGATTGAAATCCATTCAATGGGGTACTTCCAGACCATCGTGTGCTCGTGGATGTACCAGGACTCAAAGACGGAGAAGAGTATGGATGTGGAGATGCCGCCGAGGGCGCGCCCGGCGAGCAAGATGTCGTAATTCGGAGACAACTTCGTCACGCAGCAGAAGGAGTACAACAAGCAGAAAACGATGCTCATCTTCTTCCTCCCGAACCTAGAACAAAGCAGAGTTTACGTCAAGACACTTTTACTCATCATCCTCTTCCACCTCACATCACCCTATCCTCAATCACTATCAGACCGGAGAGCCGGCTATAAAAACCCCAGTTGGGCTAGTATAAAGTGCAGGAGAAGGTTTTTACTTGTCCGCCAGGGGTCCAGTAGCTGTTCCAAAAATCACACTTGCGGCAAAACCTGTGATGTAGAGCACGGCAATCTCATCCTGAGCGTAGCCATAGTGACTGTAAAGCTTGTATACGTAAGGGCCCTGAAGCCAGTCTGAGAAAAGGGCCATGAAGTAAGGTACAAAATATTTCCTCTGCAACGCCGAAAATTCTCTATTTGGCCCCAAGGTCAGATTCACGGCTGCCTGCTCGGCAGACCTGTACAGGACGTAGGTTGCAAACATCAGGGGCACCAGGAGGACTTTCACAACGGCGGGTAGCTCGAGACCCATGACGGAATCCATGATATTGATGATCAAGTTGGTGATGATGATTTCCGCGTCTTGATTCTACCTCTATGATTCCCTACCCTCAGTCTGAAGGAGTCTGAAAATTATACAAAACAGTGTACGTGACAAGTATGTACAAGTAGATGTGCAAAAAAATATTTTGTTTCAGTAACTAAAGCACAGGGAGTTGTGACACAAACAGAGACTCCGTCACTTTTGCAATTCATTTCCTTATTGCACGCTTAACTACTTCACAAATTTGTTGTACTAAATAACTCCACTAGATTGTGCAGGATAGGACTCTCCAGCTGAATCCATTTATTGCACCTGGTGTGTGCGAATAGCTCAATTCATAATCATAATTAGGACCGGTTACCTGTTCAAAAAGTGTTATATGGCAACAATTTACGACCTATTCCACCTACCCCTCCCTTTCTTTTACGACCAAAGCCTCACAATCATGCGAACAGCTGTGTCATAGCTTATTTACTCAACTTCCGTGCCACGCAACATCAGAAATATATCGATAAACTTCTCTGTGCTGCCGCTCGGTTCAAAAGGCTGTGGTATAAAGGCGGATATTAGCATGATAACGCCGAGCATGTACAGGCTCGACGAAACCATGGGGAACTACGTGGCAAAACTGTTCCTTTTGCAACTGCTCACTTACACAGGAATAAATAACCAGAATCCTGGCAGCAGTTGCGGAAAAGTACGGCTCACATGCTTCGCTGTTGGAGAAAATCAGAGACTGGAAACATATGTAATACTCACAACGGTGCTCCCTCACTCACAGTGAATGCAGCGACGTAGAAGAAATTGAGGCCAACATATATGTCAGGCTGTCATGATCAGTCACTGATAATGCTATACTGATGAAGCGAGCGGAAATCAGACCACTACTGAGGTCCGCAAATTCCGCTCAACTCACCCGATCAAGAAGTGGGGGGAGATATTGAGTACCCTGTATACTCTTTTTCCAGAGTACCGATGTCTTCGTCCGCACAGCACAAACTTATCTTTTAACACACAAGGGCTAAGTGACAAGTTAAGCTGACTTTGCGGCTGCTGCTTGTGTAGGCGGTATGTTTACCAAATCTGACAATCGCACCACTATTATGCTACCACCATAATGGATCGTGACAATTACCAAGGCCTCTTTAAACCTCTGTTTAAGACGATTACGCCTCATCAAGCACTATTTCACTTTCCCGCTTCTTTCCCTCCCGCACATTCTTCACCGGACCAACAACAGAGTCAGTCAGTAGTCAGTATGTGTCCTCTGAGCATATTTTGTAATTATACTGTTCACATTCACATACTACAATGTGTGCCGACATGGTACTCATCCCAAAGCACTGGAATCCTTGACATTCTGTCCTGTCCGTAGCAGCAAAGGTCCTAAAGAGTTCTTAATTACTATTTCCCACTTCCAGCCAGCTTATAGACTTCAACTTGAATGTTCCTCGCTACGCACTGCACCTCCCGAAGGACCGCCCTGGTTCATGGATGAAAAGTTTGGTGCGGAAAACGAGTCATGTAGTGTGAGAAGACAGGAAGGGTGACAGGCAGCTCTGACATGATCCTCCCTGACTACAAGGGTACACAACTTTTCAAATGGGGACAGACTTATCCTACACAATAACACAATGCATGCCAGAAACTTAGGTACAGATGAGTATCAACCGAATCCCTCCTGCCTACGTATCGTAAAAGGGGAGGCCGTCAACCAAAAGGATGTTTGAATACTGCATTTTGACCATGCGGGAATAAATTTTCCTTCACCTCGCTCCTCGGTGAGGGATGTTGTAGAAGAGAAGCGTAGGAGCAGGCTATGGAGACCTTGCTGCCAGAAAGATGACGTGCAAATGCTTGTACTCGGCCCAACTTACCCCCGAAAGTAAAATCTGACGAATGGAAGAGTGGACGTGGATAAATTCATTTCTTTCACGCAACGGCACCCTCTTACGTAAAAAAAGTATGATGAGATGTGAAACTCGAACTCAGTATGACGTTACCTCTATCGATCTTCACCCCATCATTTTTTGCATAATACATTGAAGATTTCGGGCACCAAATGTGCAGGATTACTGCTTCTAATAAGACTTAATATTTTAACCCGCATTCTCTACTGTGTACCATTTTCAGTTATCATGGATTATCATTTGGAGTGCTTTTGATCATGATGGACCAACAATAATTATTTTTCAATGATGTTAGGCCGCACACAAGGCGTATTCAGCTGAACTACGGGCATTTCGATACCAAGACTTTAATGACGAGGCTCCAAATTTCGAAACTCTAATGCATAAGATTTAAAAATGACATTCAATGTACAATGTTCGCACAAATTTAAATACTGCCACTCGCGAGGGCTCACACGAGAAAAAATTATATATAATTATTACATATCTGCCGTTGTGGAACGTAGAGGCTTTTCGAGTATATTTCCGAAGATTTCCAAGAATGATAACTGACAAACCCGTGCTCCCGTCTATTTTACTACGCGTAGTTTACTTATACAACAAAGAATTGTGACTGATATGTTGCATTAAAATAATACTGCATAGCTGACGTCTAGAATTCCCAAACCGGTGTGGTCCAATTTATGCAGGTATCGCAACGCCGCTTTAAGGTCACAACGTTTCACCTAACTACTTCCACTTCTCTCCGGATTCCGTTTTTTGAATGAGCCGAATTTGTTCTCCCACCCGTACGCTAAATTTCTTTCATAATGAAGGGTAGGCCAGCGAGGACGCAGATGTTTGCAAACCTTTTAGCCCGGGACATCTCCACTGTCTAGGAGTAGGAGGTTTCCTGATGTATTGATTCCCCGACATAGCTTTACAGTAACTTACAATCGTGTCACCCTGCATAGCAGTCTCCTAAAGCCGAATTTTCTGTGGTTCCCCAATCGCAACAACTTTCCCTCCTGCCTGACACAAGACTGGAAACACATTACCCCCATTACTTCAACCTGACAATTCCGTAGCCGTTCTCCTCTACCGAAAACAAATTTCAGTTCTCAGAACAGTCTCCAACCATTGCCCCTGTTGAAGTGCATCGCTGCCACTTCACACCTCCGAAAAAACGAATGAATGAATGAATTCTGATTCCCTGAAACGAAAACCTGGGCATAAACAAGGCATAAACATTCTCACGTACAGGCATACATACATACACACATGTATCTGCATATGTACTCGCATCATAATCTACAATTTAAACAGGTCACAGCTAATACCTTAAAGGTCAGATGTACGAATAGGAGCTAATGTGCAACGAACAGAGGGAATAAGAAAATTACGTACCATTTATGACGAAATATCACGGTGTTATTACTTCCTACCGAATGCGAAACGAGTATGCGACATCCCGGAGTTGATCACAATGTGATTATCACGAATGGACTGTGTGTCACCGGCAGACTGAGTTCACACCCGCTTGCCGGTTCAAGTAATTGACTAGCTTCGATCCAATGTCCACCAACGGATTTTGACAGGTCTGAAAGGGAAATCCACCATTTTACCAAACCAATACAATTAACGTACTCCGTCGAACGCGGACGTGCCGGTAAATTGGAAGGTAATTCCACCACTGTCGGCACGTACCAGAATTCGCTGACACTGTCAAATATTTTCTAGAAAACAGCTGACTTCAGCTCGCTGAAACTGCGAGAAACCAACGACGATCCGTGAGAACAAATCCTCTCCCCTTCCTAACTGAGAGTCTTCGTATGTTCCCGCAACACATTCGGGTACTGGAATCAGACCAGTAGGTGGCGTACGCTTGTTTAATGCGAATAGAGAAGTAGTCGAGAACCACAGATCCAGGGGAATACAGACTATTCCCTTGCCACAGATCTAACTTGACTGGACAATACTACAGATGAAATTTTTTCCATAATCTTGTTGACTTAGAAGTGTTTTCAACTGTGACTTGGATCGAAAATTCATGGTGATGAAACTAACTATTCTAGTAGTTGGGATTATTACATCATTCTGATCTCGTACGGTTCACAGCCATTGGTAGAGCGGTCATCAACATCTAGTCCAGTTTGACACAGATTGATGCAACAGAAGTGAAATAAAGACTCACATCTTGTCGAAGCTTATGTATACTATTTATATAGACTCAAATATAATTGAATATGTTATATAGTGTTTGCTGAGGCTGAATCAATAAACTGGGCGCCGATCAGTTGTGCTAGCTAAACCCTCCTAAAATTCCAGCATGAAAGGCCTTTGTAATCGGAGACAATAAGGAACAGTTGCGTGAAAAATATTGAATCAAATGTAACGGGAGGAGGAGCAATAAATTTTCACCATGAGGGAAAGTGAAAAATAATTTTTTGTTGGCACGAAAAAGACTGCGTTATGCGGTGCGCCTCACCACCCACCACCGCACCGGCAATCAAAAGCGAAGTCTCACGCTTGTAGATGCATGCATGGACCGAGGGAAATTACCGTAATTTTGAAGAGCGTGCTAACGGGTGGCTAAAGCTAGGCAGTACCATTTCTTCCAACCGCATACATATTTATATATATATATATATATATATATATATTAGGGGTTCTACTATTGTTATGTCCCTGGAAAAGCTCTACCGCCGTTTCCTTCACTCCACGTAGAAACGAAGAGAGAAAGGGTGATCATAACGTGCGAAAGCCTGGACATTCTTTCTAAAATACAGTTGCGGGCGTACATCGGGATATATCACGTCGTATTCAGTTAAGCCCGAGCCCGGTCTTGACTCCTTTAATGTAGGGCTCTTAGTAGAAGTGGTGAACTTGTGCCAACATGTGTCGAACGCGTGGTTGTAAATTATTAGGACGCTTAAATGGCCTGATAGGAGGGAGTAAAACTGCCATATTTTTCAAGTGGAGTGGAAAAATGTTAAAATTGGGGGATAAAATATTGCTTTTCTTTTCATATTCTGACGTCGGTGAAAGCAATTTTCATTGCTGTCATCGCTGCTCTCCGTACAAAGCTAGAGCTTCACCGAACCGCAGTGATGTGCGCGAAGCATATCTCTCTTCCTGTGTATCCCTCCACGTAGTTTCACGGAGAACCGTACGGTCTCACGTCTCACTTTTATCCCATGAAATTGTACCCGTACATGCTGAAGCACTGCCGACGCCGACCCTGACTGGGCTTACCTCACTGCCTCATATACTAGTGCCAAAAATTACCAGGGAAGTGAGTCGGATGTCAGACCTAACTTATTTCGCTCTTGAGTTGCCATCGCAGTGGAATGGTGAAGCTCAAGACTGATTTTAGTTTCATGCGGTTCTCCCTTCACGTCAGCTCAGCATGCATATCTTTACCATTAGTTTCGCTAGGAGTATGTATGTACTCTAGAGGCCGTAATAATTGGCTCTGTAACGAGTGTCATTTTTATCGGTACACTTTCCTTCACTCTGTGAACTCAAGATTGTTTGTCTGTAGGCAGCATCATAGTTACCTTCCGGAAAATGAGATTTCACGTAATCAAATAGCCTCAAACTTTCGTCATGCTCTTCCGAATTACTTACGCTGTTACTGTATCAACTAATAGCTCATTTAGACGTGTTTGCTGGAGAGAAATTTACAATCAGTTCCACATCGGCCCGTAACGATGGACGCATTATTTAAGTGCGTCCTAAGACCCATGTTGCCTGTATGATGGGAATATACTTTATATAAGCTCATCCTCATGTCCTTGAATTCAAATACCGAGCGTACTGTATTATTTGCAAACTTTTGATTTCAGTCAAGTGAAAAAAGTTTTCAAAGAAGAATTTCCAGAAGAAGGAGCAGAAATTTCCACCATAATCAATAGGGATAAATTTTAAATGTAGAAAAGTATTTCTTCTGTGCAAAATTTCGCCTTTGCACACCTAGGATACGTGAACTCTATTGATCACGTTGCTTCCGGCATTTCTGTCTACCTCCGCGTATGTAACTGCCGTGCTTTGATTTCCCTTCCACCGTAACTTCAAGCCATAACTTTATTTCGAATAAAATCAAGCTAATTTGTCCTGACTGAATGACATGGTTATAGTTACCATGAGCTTCACTTTTCACCAATTGGGTTTCCTGCTAGCTACGATGATGAATAGTATCAGCATCCTGACATGGATTCCCCGTGCGGAAACGTGATACTGAGAGGCTTCCGTCCAACCTTGCGACAAAACCCTCACCATGGTCGTAAAATACATTTCCCTCACTTATGATTATGTGATCCGCGGAGGCGAGTGGGAGCAGCAGAGGCTGGTGAAAGTTGTAAGAGCTTCGTTTGTCAGCAGTCATCGTCCTTGGTCCTGATGTGATTGCTCTGATTCCCATGACTGATATATACTGATTTCATTTCCGTCTGCTGCACATCAATGTCATTGTATGACACTTGAATGAAATTTAAGAATACTTGGTTGCTCTCTAATGACCAGAACGGAGACGTAACACGAATTACACGGAACCGCGGCATCTCAGAACGACCCACCGAGTCTGTTGTACTCGTCAGTTCTAGGAGAGAGTATTTCCTCGAGTCCTGTTTGCTATATGCCATGATGTTGAGAGTAAAATAATACGACTCCATTCAGCTCAACGCCAGCCTCCAATCTCTACAGTCCATTCTTTCTCCGGCGGAGGACAGTGAGAACCGTAGTGAAGAGTTCAGCACGAGCGCAAGAATATGTACTATAGTGAGCAAGGGCTCATGTAGGGTTGTAGCATTAGTGACAACCGTAAGAATTCCGCTTTTCTCTATTTACCGTAGACAACAACCCCTGAATAACTCTTTCATACTTTAATACGCACATGGGCTGTGGGGAGATAACTGGAATATATTCGAGAAGCTTAGAGACTACCCTTTAAAGCTAATATGACGGAACAAAATATGCTTGGGGGTGAGTTATTATCCTTTCCGGGAAAAAGACGAGGAAGAGGCTCTCCAGTGTAAGTTTTGGACCAGATTATATAGGAATATGATGAGCCGGAGGATGAGTAACGCTGTCTCCAGGAAGATGGTAGGATTCCTTAGCCTTGATGACTAACAGGTAGATGATGATGATGGAACGGATAGCCAGCAGTGATTTCCGTGTCTGGAAGTTCCTTTCTTAGAATTTCAGAGTTGGATTCTTGAAGAGTAAAATCCGTTGACAGCTTCGGGTCCTTGATCTCAACAGGTCACAGGCCGTGGAAAGCAGGCATTATACGGAGGGAACGGGCTTGGTAGCGTGTGGCTAACACTGCATCTTTCCGCTCAATGTCTAAAAGGTTAGGGTGAACAATTCATTGAGAAATATTTCGATAGAGCTTTCATCCGGTTCCGTAAGGTGTACCTGCGTTCAGGTGACCTCCTGTATTTCAATACAACTGTTTACACAATCATTTTCTGTGAAGATCTTGTGACCTTTATTTCTTGATAATGAGACCTCAGGCTTGGAAAACTTAGATTTCGTAGGATACGCTTCTATTCAAAAGTTTCGGTGCGTTTAATAGCAAATTTGAACTTCTTCTTATCTTTTAACTCACACTTTCTGCATTCTAGCGAAAGTTAGCCCCTTAACAATATGTGAATGAAAGCATAACTTGTATAATTGTCGAAGCGAGTCAATCAGACCTCTCCAAACTCACCTCTCACGGACACAGTCATCAGCCGTCAGCCTCATTCCGATTTCATATTGTTCTGCTGTAGTACCATTGATGCAGCAATGGATTTTTTAGTGATTTTTTCTCATTTGTTGGTTATTTCAGCAACAATTGTAAAATCATTTCTCACATGAAGCTAGCACTTGCAACGCACCGCGCGGCGCAATTAATGGGCAATCCAATGCGGTCGCTCACTTTTGAAATTGAGTAGGATCACACATGGTCCTCTGTATGAGGTTATAACCAATAGCCTTGGTCTCTATGTATATAATCTTATCATGTGCAACATTGTGGAATAAAAAATTTTCTGAAGCTATAACTACGTCCACATGGTTTGAAGTATTGAATCCCTCAGTTTTTCTGTGACCTAGAATATGCACTGCGCAGTTCAAAATTAGAGACATTGCACTATGCTATTATTGAACTATTGGACCGTAGAATGTTGAAAATTTTCCGGTTAAAGAGATGTAGAGGAAGGGAAAGGATGGTATATATTAATGTAGCATTGTACAGAGGGACTAAATAGAGCTAAACCAGTTTTAGTGCGCGCAGGATGTATCCCTAAATTGCTACATGTGTTGCAAAAATTCGTGAAGTGAGCGATTATTCTGCTTCCACACTGCTGGACTACTGGACTGATGAAATAGTACTAAGTTGCAACTCAGTTCTGCTCTAGGAACTCAAATACATATTTTTCCAGTTAATTGCAACATCGAACCGAGTTATGTAAGTTCACGGAGTTGTAAAAACTCCTTTAATTTGACTTGAATTTCGGTTCATTATATCCTTTCAGTTGCTGTGGTCATCGCATTTTTTGTGTGTTGGGCGCCTTACCATGCACAAAGACTGATGTTCGTCTATGTCACTCTGTATTGACTTAAATTTCGGTTCATTATATCCTTTCAGTTGCTGTGGTCATCGCATTTTTTGTGTGTTGGGCGCCTTACCATGCACAAAGACTGATGTTCGTCTATGTCACTCTGTATGGGTCGTGGAGTGATAATCTCAAGTTTGTAAATCAGCATCTCTTCTATTTTGCCGGTAAGACCCATCATTAATGCTCTTGCTAATCCCATGATAAGAGCACAGACTATTGTAAGGATCACAGAACGGAGTTCGTAGTAGTAGTTAGGAACCAATTATCATTTGTGTAAACAAACAACAAACAAACTTGTGCACTACACCTAACCTACGATTCCTGTGAAATGAGGCAGTAGTGGTTGGAAGTGTTAATGAAGTCATAACTGTTTGTGCAAATAATGGGAGAAAGGATTAGAAGCATGGTGTGAATACAGTAGTAATAACTGGCTCTCAATAGAGGCTTGGTCGGCGGAGGGACTCCCCGGTTATTAAAAGGGTAGCTCGTTTACACTCACACTGGTTGAAGTCATATAACCTTTTGTAGGGGGCAACCATGGGCCAGGATAGTGGAATTAGTGGCGATATGAAAAGGAGGAGGACGATGACAGGGAAGTTCCAACCTGCTGTCGAAAATTGACAAATTCTCATAACGTTGATTCCATCCGTATTGGAGTGAGCTCGTGACAGTAGGGTTCAATGTCCCATATGAGCATTCATGTCTCGCACTTTAATCCGGATATCAAAGACCGGCAGATTACGCCTTGAGCCTTCAGGCGTAGCCCTTATGAATGTAGTCCGCGGAGCTCAACCCTTTGTAATCTTGCATGCCTGGACCGTGTTGCGCCGTGTAGCTCATAAGTCAGAGTCGTGAGCAGAGATCAGTTGTATTCAGAGCGGATGATGGCGGAGATGTGAATTTGAATTTTTAACTTTTTCCCCACAGGAGTGGCGTACTTCATGAGCTCTACCGTGAACCCCATTCTGTACTCAGGTAATTTGATTTTCCACACTATCTTATATCATTTGTGGAATGAGACTAGAGAGTCGGTGGTGAGAAGTAAGTGGAGAACTATATGTGTGTTTGTGTGCGTGTGTGTCTGTGTGTCGGTGTGGATTTTATGAGAATTCTTCTGACTCTTCTTCTCGTGTTCCAGTTATGAGCAAGAGATTCCGGAGGGCGTTCAGGGACAAACTTTGTCGCAGCCCGTCCTGCTGCCTCTGTCTTTGCTGCTCCGAAGTTGTCATTATCGGCGGAGTTTCTGCATCAGCTGGAGCAGGGGGACCAGCCCGTGTCCGAGTGGATAGTCAGAGTACAACTACGAGACAGAGGTTGCTAACTTACCGAAATAACCTGAATCTTGCGTCCTCCCTCCATCGTCCTATCAGAGAGGTTTCCTACGGCCCAGGTTTGTCTCACTTTTAACATTATCTCGTAGTCAACCTATTAGTATTGCTGTATTTACCATATGATGTTAATTCTATGTCTTCAGAAACTCGTCTCTTGTTTTCATCGCAGATTATTTTGTTCGAAGTAGTTTTCGAAGGCTCTTCAGATCCTTGATTCCTTCTGATTTCCTTCAGATCGAGATAGTAGAACAAGCAATACTTCCAGCGCCGCAACGGCAATTCCAATACAGTCCTTAGACGGGGGTAACGCGAGACGTTAGGATTAGGATCGAACAATCTATGCCCTGTTGATGGGCATGTACTGTAAGGTTTTACTCATCTACTCCAACCCTATTTGAGGGGTGAAATCAGGATATGGCCTCGAGCAGAAGAAAGATTTTGATACATGGCGATCCAGTCCATTGGCGCTCCACTCCTGTGGGTCTCATAAAGTTGATGGAACAAAAATGGAAGAATTTCGCTGACACCTGGGAAATGTTCGTATCAGAGGCGTAAACAAATTCTTTAGCAAAGTTTTCTGACCGATTTCAACCTACCCTAAGGGCAGGAGTGGAGCAGGAGGATATGTTTTCAATGGATGTCGTGTCCCTGGTCGGTCAAGTGTGATAATGACACCCACAGATAGAACTTTCGCCCGCAAACTTTTCCACCCGAGTACTGAGTACGGATTCGGGCGTTCCCGAAATTTCTCATTCTGACTCTATGAAAGATGCGTATGACTGAAGGAAAATTCTTGGTATTGCTCTCAACGCGGAGAGCACATGTGTGTTTCTGTCATTCCCTGGGCCTGTGGTGAATGCTCTCGGCCTAGCGTGAGTGCCGAAGATTTGCTGGTATATCACAAGACTCAACGGAAAGTTTCTCACCATCCTCCCTGTCGTCCGTCCCCTTCCATATTGCTCACGCATTTTTGTTGAGCAAGTCGTATTTGTTAGAGTGGGCCGTCAAGTCCACCAGGTGAGCCCGCGGAAATGGAGAAGAGTACGAAGAAAAAGACCTTGAGTTTGCACAGCCGGTACCTTCCACTCTAATAGTGTTGACTTGTGGGACAGGGAGCGCGATCCCTCTTCAGCCTCCTCTTTATTGCCCCCCACACGCGTGGATCAGAAAGTTTCTTTTACTCACTCCGTCTGGTGCAAGAATCCCAATTTAAACTCTGATACTGTGAAATCTGAAAGCGTTATGATGTATAGTAACGAAATTCGTGGGCTCATCTTGAGTTGATGGTTGCATTTTCAGCTGTTTGTATTAGCTCTCAAGGATTAGCTGTGGGATGTACGGATGAAGTCGGGATTACAGGGATGAGAATGTTCGTCCTGTCCTCGTCACATGTGTTCCTTTTACAAAAGTTAGCTCTCATCCAATGTCTCTTCACTCGCTCCTGCCGGCTGCCTGACGTTTCCGAGATGATTGTGTGAGGTTTAGGTGGATTCAGAGGGATGTGAGGAATATGAGGAAAAAGAAAGCTATAAATCCTGACATTCAGTTCGTTTCAACCTCTCGGCTGGCACAACATAGATGGAGGATGTTACAGAGTGGTGAAATTCATAACTTCGCAGCACAACTCAGCCGCACTCCTTTTCAAACCTTTCGATGATCTCACCGGGTTTGGTGGGGATAAAGTAGCTCCATTGCTGTCATTTTTGTGGCATCGTTGTAGTTTTACACACCTGGAATCTTTGACAGATGATCTTGGTTCGAGATTATGAATGGACGTAGGATTTCGTTTTACATTAAGCCTACGACTTCAGTTGATAGATTTAGAGCTTTTCAGTTATAGCTGATCATTTCATCATATAATGATCTTCCCACCTACGTATGAAAAGAAAGATGAGTTGAACCTTAAGACTTATGAGGTAAAACGGGACGGGCCCGGGTTCGGGGACAGGTGGATAAGGGAAGGGAAATAGCTGGTTTTCCTCTGAGAGGCGATAAAGGCGTTTTAGATGTTCAACCTATATGTTTCCTTGATATCTTTCTTTAGCCAAGAAAAATAAATATCCTGAAATGACTGACTCTTTGTGGAACCAAGTTCGTAAATTGTTCCAGAATGAGGAAAACGGAAGCCACTGCATTCATAATTTGTGTCTCACATATAACGTTTCGTCGTAAGTTACATGAAAGCCATATCGTGTTCAGGCTTCCGGAGTCGTCGGACCATATCTTAGTCGGAACTAGATTCAGCAGGGGCGGAGCATTAATCTTTCAAAGGGAATCCCGTGATGTGTTTTAGTTTTACGACAGGGACATGGACGTGCTTGTGGAAGAGCCCCATCATCCGAACTAGTCTTCACAGGGCCACATATTGCCATTTCTAAATGTGGTTGACACTGTGACAATTACGGTTGGAACTTGGCTGCCGAAATATATGGGTAGAAACAGTTCGGGAACGATTAACCAGCATCCTCGTCGTTGGGCACTGCGACCAGATCGGATGTGCCTACAGACCACAGAGTACTGATACAGTATTCCCATGGGGTGTCATGCAAAAGTGAATTAATTGTATTTGTCCTGACTCTTCTCCTTTGGTCACTTCTCTGAATTAATTGAATGATTTTCCATGATGCCTAATCACTGGCTCGCACAAGTTTACACTGTAATACTCTCCCAGCATGAGAGCCTCTCGACGAGCTCGGACGTGGCAATGACACGGGAGGAACGAGAAGAGGCATTAGGAGTGGATTGTATTCCCACTGGTGTCCCATTGATTGCCTCTTCTCCAGAGAGTACATGAGGCGACAAGCCAGTTCTTGCTGCAGTTAGTTAATTTAAGACTATGTAAGATAAAATATCAATACGATGCCACAGGGAGACAAACATGTAGTTACAGGAATTTTTTGCAATCGGATAATACAGAGGCGCACATAAATGTATCTTTCTTGGAGGTAAACACAAGTCTCATTATTTCCGGGTGAAGATGGGTTTCCACTGTCGTCACCATCCTCCCCACTCTCCAATCACCTACGTTGTACATGAGCCCAACGACGGAGTAAGTAAGCCTATTAGAGCTGTCCGGGTAATCAGTCTTTTTATCGGATTTCCTACTATTCTACCTCATACCTAATAATAATCATGCCTACTACGGACAGCGCAACGTGAGCGGAGTAATGTGCATGTTTATCTCGGAAGCTCCCAAGAAATTGGAGCGACTGGAGGATATTTGTTCGGGGAATTGTCACGAACGGGAAGGAACTGGGACAGGGTGCAACGTGATCCGTACTGTGGGGTTATTTGACAGCTCTACAAACATTCTACGAGGCGAGAAAAGAAAAGCCAGCCCATACTATTATGATTACGGGAAACTTTCCCCCTTGAGAGGCCAAATTGAGCTGGCTGAGACCGGCTACAGTGGGATGGATTGAAGTTGGTGCGACGCGAGGAGAGGAATTTCCATAAAAGAGCACTACAACTGTCCCTTCATTTCCGCCCTATCCCCCTGTCCCTTGGTCTGATTTAGGCTCTGACGAGTTGGGTGAGAAAAGTCAAATTCTGGTCTTCAAATTCATACTGCCTCCCGTGATTCCCCCTCCCTCGCTCATTCCACTTCGGGAGGAAAAGTTGAGGGTGCATGGTTTATGGTGTGGATGGGACTGAGATGGAAAGTTTGGGGCAGCAAATATTTTCATAAACTTTTTAACTTCGCTTCCTCTTGAATTAAAATTTTTAGCCTTTTCAACCGCACATTTGAATTCAAATTAGAGGGTTAAGCTCTACCGCTGTTCTAGCTGTTTCAAGAATCAGTCAGAGTGACTGGGAAAATCAGAATATTCAGTTTCCGTCAAATTATCCCCTCGGCTTCATACGGTGCATACACCCCTACTGCAAGTGGTTGGATGTGCGATGATGGCGGAGCAAGAATGTGAGAATCATATACCGAACGAAACGAAGGCTCATTGGCGCAGCATGCCAAGTCATGGATCATAACTGAAAGCGCGGCTAGCTGGAGCTCGAGGGATAGCCGTTATTATACTCCTCAACCGCATTAGTGCTAGGCGACGCTTTAGAGATTTATCTTCCTAGTGTGACCGCGACGAAAACTACTTTGAAACTATCTGCAAACTTGCCTATTTTGACTCTTTGAGGCTGTGTAATGGTGCTGAGGAATCCTTGCTGTGGCAGTAGCCGCGGTTTAATTACTCGTGCCCAGATTTGTTGTATCAATGGAAAGGTGGCTATGACTAGCTAGATAAGCTAATCCACGGAGTAACCTTGTCTTTTGTCTATTATTGTACTGTCGGGCTGGAATGCTAGGAGGAGGGTACTAGGGAATGGTTCAAAGGAGGCCAGAATAGGAGTGATGAGGACTTGCATTGCTTCCAGTACAACCTATTTAATTGCATCCCACGTGACGGCACGTGGGTAGTTTATGTCTGCAGAAAGGATACCGGGAACAAATGTAGTCGGTATCTGCAGCCTTTGCCCCTGTAATTAAAGTGTATGTGGAAGGGGGATTTGAATGAAAGTCAGGAATCTACCGAGTTCCCCCCTCCAGCATGGTCACCCGCCGCCCCTATCCCAATCACTCGCCATACTAAAAGTCAAGGCTAACGCTACTAATTTCATGTTTCATTGCAGAAGACCAAGTGGATATGGAGAACCTGTCCAATTCCGGTGGGGAACGGGGAAAGACGTACACATTTCCCCGGGGCCAGAAGCGGCTCGCCACCGCCAAAAAGTCCCAATCTTTACCTGACTCGTCCCTCTGTTGCCTTCAAAATGGTACAGCGGGTCATCCCCTCCATGCGCATGGGAACCCTGCCGTGGTACAAGTGAGGCAGAACAAAAAAGACTCCGGCAATCCAACCGCGGACTGGCTTTTCAAGAAGAGGTTCTGTTCGAAGAGTGATGGGGCCACACCGTCAAATTATGAGAGCGAAGATTTGATCACGGACCACTCACAAGGTGAGGAATGTGACAGGCTCTGTGTGTGGGTGCCAGAGCAACGCTGCCATTCGCCCGGCAGCAATAGTTGTCCAAGAGCATGAAAGTGTGAATGTCACCTTTAGTGAGCATCTTAATGAGAGAGGTGCCGTCATTTATCACGGCGCCATACGTTCATGCCATGGTTTGTACATACACTACAGTGGGTAAATTTAGCCCTCATCCTCGACGTCAGCTGGGAGGGGAAGGTATTAATAATAGCCATCTGACTTTGATTACAAACTATTAGGCAAGGTATTAAAAGGTAGTGGCTGGGCTCAAGGATATGATGATTTCTAGGTATGACTTTTATGAGGAGTTTAATTCCTGCCGTGCCTCTTCTCTACTTATGACTACATTAGTAGTGCAGGACTGGGAGTGAGAGCGGGGAGATTGGAGTGATAGGTTTTAGGGTCGTGTAAAATTACACCCACGTTTTAACCCACCCACTGTTGGGCCAACTTGAACACTCGTTGTGAGTGACTAATGTTGAAAAACTTTACTACTAAAAATTCACGTCTCTCTCTCTCTCTCTCTCTCTCCCTCTCCCCTATTCTGTGTCTCTCTTTCGTGCTTTCTGTATCCTTCTGGCTGCCAACCGCACGCAGTTTCTGTAGTTGTAGTAAAAGTAGTATAGCATAGTGGTGGTATGAGGGAAGTAAGATAGGAGTTTTCTTATTGTGCGAGCACGTGCGTGCCGTTAGATTAATAAGATAAAATCCTTTTAATTCGTATTCGAGACGCATTCGTGCTATGCAGTCGTTCGGGAAAATTTCCTTCTTTCCGGCCATCAGCTTGTGGAATTTAAATTCAGGATTCACAATGGGGTCGTGAGGCTCTAGGCACAAGTTCTGGGTTCAGGGCACTTGGAAAGGGATGAGAACCGGTAACTTTGAGTGGAGGAAGAAGGGGAAAGTGAGAAAGAGAGAGAGAGAGAGAGAGAGATTTCCAACTCGCTCATGTTCATAGCTGGACCGCTTTCCACCGATTACCTTTCGGAGGGAGTACTCCTGATGAGCTTTTACAACCCGTGAGAATGGCCAGAGTCATGCCAGTCAAACGACCCCGATGGGTTTCAGCTCTGAAATGGTCGTTTACAAACTTTAAATCTCTCAGGGCCAACGTGTAAAACTTGCTCGGTGGTCTGGTGGTACTCTCAGTGAGCAGCTCAACTTTGAGCCAATACCACAACTAGTCGTACTACAGCAATTTGTTAATCAGTCACGAGCCTCTCGCCCTTGTTTTCTCCCGATTTGAATTCCTTCATCCGGTATGGTTGGCCCACTTTCTGTCTCAACTGGGGATTATGTTAAGGATTACCTCGGCCAGGGGAGCAGCTCAAATCCCACATGAAAGTTATATCTCTCTCAGCGGTGACAGCTCTCCAGTTTTATTCCCTATAGCCTCCTGATGTGCTCAGGGTAGCGTGGTGAAATAGGCTGTCGGAAATTTTTAAACAGAGTCATGTAGTCTTCGGGCCTTGTGTTTCAAAATCGATTTCAATTGATCCCATGTGAAAGGGAAGCTCGTTATGAACATTTAAGGAATCTCTTGTTGGGTAGGATAGAGATGACACAAAGCGGAGGAGGGTTCAAGGGAAAGAGGGATTGAGATGAGCAGAAGGAAATTTAAGAGCTTGCTGTGAGTAGGAAGTTGAATGGAATAAGCTCATACCTATAACGTTGCCAGTGATCAGATGTTATGTAGTCTAGGAAAGGCACTAATGGGATATTTTGGTGAGACAAAACTCTTCCTGACAAGAGCGCTGGCTACCGTAGAAAAGTTGACGCCCTCGGGACTCGGGAGTGGAAACTATTCAGGGGTAACTACTGCATTATTATATCCTCAGGTAATGAAGGAGGGCCAGCTGATGTTCCCTGTGCCGTTTACGAAATTTTTTAAGGACCGTGCCTCACGTGTATGTGTGTGTGAGTTTGCTCATGCTCCAGGGACTGTTTATTTTTTCAAAAATGTCTCTCCTCGCGCAACCTACCTAGAATGTACCCAGGGTTGCACGTTGCATCAACATGGAGCCCGGAGCGTGGCATTGAAAATAATGATCTCGTGGAAGTTCAAGAGGAATTGAGAGTGGTGTGCTTCATTGTATGTTCCCACCTTGTTGTTTACTACCTGTGCTCAGTGGCGATAGAATGATGACCCAGATAGATAAATGAATAACGACGACAATAGTAACAAACTACCCCTACCCTAGGTGCAGTGTTGACAACGTTGGCTTTGTACTGCCGACGAAGTCAGACTATAATTAGTGAACATATTTATCGACAGTCGGTGATAACATCGCCTCGTTCACATGTTCCCTGTCGTTCTGTATTCAAATTGATAATGATAAACTTTTTGCCTTGTATGTCCCAGGTGAAGTAGAAGTTCGACTTCTGGTCGGGGCCAAATCCTCCACCGATGTCTTCGGTACAAAACCCCAATCCCCGCGGTCGGAATCAGAATCTCATTTGAATTCCTCAGCGGATTACCAGACACCCATTGAAGACGATGATGAGTTGACAAACAAAGTGTCCCAGGGAAATTCAACCACAGCAGACTCGACCAAGACCGTGATGAGGGTTCCTAATGGAGTGGCCATCTAGAGGGTCACGCAGATTAACTGGAACCGGTTACCTTCGTGGTCTTGCTGTTAGGGGCTGTCCACTTATTACGTTAACACTTTGTGCCCGAAAACGACCCCCTCCGTCATCAATGGCGTCATACAGGAATTTTCAGGATTTTTGACCCCCCCTCCCCCTCGGGTGTATAAGTAATATATGGAAAGCCCCTCACAGGGCCCATGACACAGTTCCTACACAACTGGTTGCTACGAGTCTATTAGCTTTCACGAAACACATTCCTTAGTGATTGTCCACCTTTTATTTTGTTGGAACATACTCTTCTTACCATCGTTTTCTATGTACTGCTGCAGAAGGATGGTGACAGTGAGAAGCTCATCGTATTATATTTGTGATGTCCATAGTTTTAATGGATCATTTTCCTAATGTCACGTGGTAGAGTACACACAGGGGCATGTGGTTGCCTACAACCTATCTGTCCCTATTGTATAACGCGTAGTGCCATTCTGTAAGAATTATTTGTCACGGAACCCCACGATACTTTCGATGAGAAGCCAGTAGCCCAAGTGAGGAGTATGCAATGCTATTATTGCTGATTTGCTAATAACTTGCAAAAACGCAGTTTGAATAGCCATGTGTAGGAAGTTACTTTGTAAGAGAAAGCTTCTGAAGCTTGGCTAAGGCAAGAGAATTTCCGACTACTCTGTGCAGATGGGTGACTGAAACAATTCGAGGTATATAATGCACGGCCAATTTTTAACGGTACCTTTGGCGCATATTTTCATGGATATCACCTGGTCATGATCGATTAAATTGTTTTAGACAAGTGGGTGACTCCATGGTTTTCCCAATTTATTAGTTAGCTAAATGTAGAGAAAACCAAGTAATTTTCGGAATGAAGGTACGCTCTATTTCACAGATAAATCTACAATATGTTTTTCCTCCACGAATACTTGACTGTATTTATGTGTGATAGCAGACAACGCACGTTGGAAGTGGATACGATATCCGACCAAACATGTAGCATAGGAGACGGCGGTGGCGGTGCTGTTAAATGTTTTACCTTTCTGTGAGTCAACGTTTTAACGAGTCAAAACTTCTATGCATTTATATTGTTGTGTACATAATATTGGGTTGGATCCACCTATACCTTTAGGCTATGAGGGCACCTCACCGTATGGTAGTCGTCGAGGAATATTAAAATCTGCAGCCATTGCAAATAAATGCCATTTCTGAACCCTCTATATTTTGGGGAATTTGAATTCCAGCGGTTGGTAAAGTTTTATACCCTGCTGAAATTACCTTTCATCGTAGAATTTCTGCGATAACTGAGAAATCTGTAGATTTGCACTAGAATTTCGGGTTAAATACGAGCATTTCCAGGCCACGTAAATGGGATTTCAAGTCAGAGAATCAGACCTGGAGATTCGGTCTGGTCATAGGGTGTGAATGCATTTATACGTCCAAGATTACAGGGGCAGAAAGAATATAAGACTGTTTACACACTGGCTACGTGCTATGGTTGCACGTAATTAAAATACTCAAATCGTTGTAATTCATCTTTGAATCCCACCAATAGCTATATTTGACTCCATCTCTACATACTCCACTTCAATTCGCTTCTGTTCTGCTGTCGAACCGAGACGAGAAATTTTGTATTCGTTGCGTTCCACTGTTTTACTCAAAATTTGTGATTCAATTTTACGATGTGCGGAATCATCTTTTTGTTACTGCTAACTTTGTATCCCATGTAAATTATGATGAATACTAATGTACTCCATGACTCGGGGTGTTGTGCGCCAGTTTGAATTTTATTCCACAATAAATTATTTTTCACGTATGACTACATGGTACATGTATGTATTATGCATGCATGTCTTACAAGACGGGAGCTTGTGAAACGATCAGTTTCGTAGCGTTAGCAACAGTATGATAATATGTGAGTGTATAGTAACGAATGTATGATAATTGTGATCATATACGTAGTGCGATTTCAAATTATGCGCTGCCTAAACACTCTTTTTATCGTACTATGTGATTTAATAAACAGATTTAAGCGAAATTTTGCTGATGATCATTAGGACAAAATCAGAAACGTCCTTTATGCATTAAGAACAACGTCACCGTTTAGATAGCCAGTAATAACGTTTACGAATTTATTAACGCAGTGGGACGAGCGACTTAATGATTTGTTAATTGCTTTTTTGGAATTTGCGATCTGTGGTATTAAATATATTAAAGGTACGGCAACACATCGACTATCTTCCGCACATACTATATGGGTAATATATTTATGCACATATCTATAATAACTGATCAACATTCTCTATTCCCCTTCTAAGTCTTACATTCTGGCCAGTAAATTAATTCAACGGATCTTACATAACAGGTATCACACAGTTCTCTTGATGCCTCAGAGATAACTTTTTTTACCGGACAGTTCTCACCTTCTGACTAAAGCTAACTAAAGAAGCCAGGATCTGCGAGCCGGCGGGTTCACTCCTACTCTTACGCAAATTCCAAATAGACAAATGCTACCATGAGGAAAAGCTGTCGTGGAGACATTCACGGAATTGAGGCGATTTGAATTGGTAACAGCTCCACGTAGCTACTGAGGGAGCGGACTTAGTATTTCTACGTCGACACAAGCACAACCGCACGTGTTTCTCTCCAGCGTTGACCGAATTTCACGAATATTTATAAAGTTTCGTGCAGTGGTTTCCCGAATCCGCAATCGCCACGTAGCCATCACTGGTAACGCACAGGCCCTGGGGACCGTAGAGCGGCTCCACGGATGTGCTTACATATCCGAGAAAGGATCCTTGACTATCGAAAATCTGCAAGTGGAAAAAACGAATTATTTCTATTCTGTATTACAATACGACCATGAGGACACGACGTTCAGCTTACCTGTATCCTACTATTGCCCCAATCAGCAACCAAAATGTTATCCTTATTATCTACAGCAACCCCGGTAGGTGCATTAAATTGACCATTTCCTTCTCCATTTGTACCAAAGCTAAACAAATAATCTCCATCCTGGTCAAACACCTATGAAAGGATCAGAAAAATTTTGAATTTTAGAAATTCGGAAAAATTACATTTACAACACAATCCACCACAAATCTTCTAACTTTTATACACATCACATACCTTAACGCAATGATTGTGAAAATCCGTGACGATAATATTTCCCTTGCTATTCACCGCAATGAAATGTGGTCCCGCGAACTGCCCCTCATCATTACCACGCGATCCAAACTTGGTAAGAAGTTTGCCATTCGGTTGGAAAATCAATATACAAGACGCCTTGTTATCCACTACGTAAATCAATCCGTTGGAATCCACTGTTAAGCCCTTTGGACCTGAAAAAATCCAATAATGAGAACTTTATTTTCTCGGAAAGATCCCAAAAAGGAGGACAGGATGTAGGAGGTGAGTTTGTTCATTTATATAAAGGGACAGACATCAGACTCATTAATTATCTCCCATAAAAAGCGCCAAAGACTGTTCTCGGTTAAGAGCAATTGGACAGCAAAGCCTTGCTCTTGCTAAGGCTCCAGGGATACCCCGGGAGCGTCCAGCATCCCATATATTACGGCTGACCTCCGGCATTTTTCACGTATCGATCGTTTTAGTTTACTCTGAAAAATGTTAGAAGATTACCCAAGAGCTTCCCATGCCCGATTCGGCTCATAAATTTTCCCGTCGGATCAAAAATCGAGATCCATTTATTATCATAGTCCGCTATGGCAATATTTCCGCTGCTCGGCAGAACAGCGACTCCAACCGGCCGTTGAAGCTGACCAACCGTTCGCCCTCGCACCCCAAACCTGTCAATCGGTGTTAATGTACATTAGAAAGTTACGTCCAGTTACATTACATTTTCTTAGTTATTACAAGATTGGAAAACAAGCTTCTAGCACATGATCCCATTAAATCTATTTTAATCATTGTAAGGCCCAGTACCCACTTGATGATGCAAGGGCAATTCAAGGTGACTATGACTTTTGAACTACATCATAGATACGCTGAGCACTGTTTGATTCTGTCAGTGATCTAGTGACTGATTAACTAATAGGTTACACCGGAAACATTATGCTCAGACTGGACATGAGATATATGAGATATTTCAGCTTCAAAAATGTCAAATTTAATCTAACGGACGTAGAGGACAAGCTAGTTAAAATTCCCATACATTATTAAAACAGTATTTAAGATTAGTGAGACCCTTTCCGAACTTGAGCATAAATATAAACCAAATCTATACCGTTATGTTATAATCCAAGTATCGTTACTTCTATTGAACTCCGTCACGCGTCATTTAGAAATTAGTTCTTAAGCAGTTTTAGTATCACAGCTAACTTGATATTTCAAGTTCAAGCCGCAGTTGAAAGCCGTACCTTAGTTTGCATTCACCAGTGTTATCGAAAATTTGGACACACTGATTATTAGAGTCGGTCACAACCAGACGGCCATTAGGAGTAGAAGCAACCCCCTGAGGATTTGTGAACTCTCCCCGATTTCTTCCCCTCTGGCCAATTTTGAGAATCAAATCATCTTCTAATGTATTACTGCGGCGGGAACTGGAGCCATGACCATAAATGGATCCTTAAAAACAAAGAGGGCATTGAAAAATGTAGGTTCAAGATGTTACCACAAAATATTCATTCTCCTCGCGACTCTCACCATTTGTCTTGTGGGCAATGTTGCCATTACTGTAGAATTTTTTCGTTGGGGTGGAGACTCGAGAGCGAGGGGAGGCGGAGGCTCCATTCGCACGGGGGATACGAGATGAATTGCAGATGTTAGATGTCGGTGAGGGATGGGAACTGCCGTTCATATGAGGAATCGGGCTGGGACTCTGACTGGACCTGTCATCCGCCTCGTACCCATGGAACTGGAAGGATAGGAAACATCCATCTCTTAAGAACTCACCCATATCACAACACGGGGAGGACACCCCGGCCATATGACAGTCATTTTTGCAATAGCCATTTTCCCCAAATGCCCCAAGTGATAAATACTCACCTGGAATGGACTCCCAGAAATGTGCTGTCCCTTCACCATGACAGATAATGAGAATGATCCCACTCGGGAAATTAAGAAACGTATAATGAAGGAACGGTTATCCGATTCCCGCGGTTGTTCCAGCGAAAAAACACAATCTTTAGTGGAAGACTGGACGTGGATATCCTCCAAGCGAACGTCCAAGTGGGGTGCATGATTTGTGGACAAATGCAACCGAAGAAAATGACGCTTCCCGATGGCCACACATCTCGACTGAATTGCATCGCCGGAAACGGCCCAGCTCTTATGCAGCGCTGATACGATCCGTCCCATCTCGCACACGTCCAGGTTCTCCAAGGCAAGCCCTTCAAATCTACAGGCATAATCATTTTAGAAAATGCTGTTAATTGAGCTCACGCAACGTCAACTTTTCGTCAGAGAAGATTCACGATGCGATAAGACACGCTAGTGTCCGAAAATCCTACCACCACTTTGCCACATAATGTCTACGTACATTTACTAAACCCCTTGTTTGCTTACTACGTCGTAAATCTCGATTTCGTGACGGATTCGCATGTGAACACCAAGCATGGGGAGAGGAAGCCTATGATGTGCTCCTGGGCAAGAAGTAGCATAACTTAACGCACCACAAGCTGAGACGGAGTGAAAAAAATCTTGAATCCTCTCTCCACGCCAGCGTGGAGGGACGTCATTGAAAAACAACTACCATCTCCTTGTCCCATCCACAAAAAGAACGGAAGTCCAATTTAATTATTACAAGGTTTCCACCCTCTTGTTTCCGATTTCATCGGCTCATAATCTACGTGCCCAACCCTATTATATACATTGTTCCATAAGGCTACCTTCATTACAGCTTCTCTGCGGCTCAAACTACTCCACCACATAATACACGAATGGATGTAGGTCCATATGAATGAAATGAATCATTCTGGATTCATTCTTAAAATATTTTCACGGCTCACTGCCGTTAAATCGGACTTTCCCACACTGACGACAGTACTGCATTTTAATCCCGTCTCTGCTGCTGGGACCAGCTCTGATACAGAAAACAACTCGACCCAATACCTTTTAAAAACAAGAATCTGGACCAGATCCGAATTTTTCAGATTTTTAAGAACATTACAATAAGTACTTGATCAGAGCGAATCTTTTAAAATAAGCATTAAATTATAGCAGTTCATCCTTCAGAACAGCTCGGACTTCTTTAGGATACAATAGGGTTTAGGAATCCTATACTATTCGAGCAACAGGAGCCTCCAACGACTTTATCGAGGATATTCCTCATCTTCCAAGGGTGGACAAGGAGCGGGAAAAAATGTCTTGTACTCACTCAAGCGAGTCGTCAATCTGCACTAACGTGGGTGACAAGTCCATCTTGGCGTAATCCTCCAACCTCTCTCCAATCTGTTTCTTTACAAAAAGAATTTCCGTCTCGTTCTCATGGCTGATCGCCTTCTCCGTCAGGAGGCAGCATTCATTGACGTCGTTCAAATGTGTGGATAGTACGTTCCTCGCTTTCTCTGAAACATTCCCACAAAAAATTCAACTTTTTCAGGCCACTGAAAAAAACAATGTTAACTTATAGTTCCTTTCCTTTCATAATTTTCACACGGGTACACAGAGTTCAAGAGCTTATGCGAGGTGATTTTAAGAATCCCGGAAAACTCCTCTCAGAGTTGGGGAGTGAACTGAAACAGCAGTTTACTCACACATCCGCGCACACTGTGTAACGATCATACTCATGGGAAACTGCATTTACTTACGAATCTGTTCCATTTTTACGTTGAAATGAGAATCCACATCGTCCAATAATAGCTGCTTTCTATTCTTCAATTTACTAAATAGGTCTTCAAACACGTTGTTTATTTGCCTCACAGCCTCCGTTTTCCGATCGAGTAAGTCCCCTCCGGCCTTCTCCGTCACTGCAATAGCCTCCTGCAGTTTCTCAACCTGAAAAAAATATCATAGCATGTAAGGCCGCCGTATTAGCAAATACGACCAAACGCAAGCATCATCACACCTCAGAAAATCTTTACAATGTCAACCACTAGCCCAGCCTTCCCCCACCCACCAGCAGCGAAAGCCTCAGTGTATTGGGTAATACCCGACTGCTGTCTATCTTCATAGACAACACCCGACTCGTTATCTACCATCTCTGCAGCCTCATACGAGAATATATATATATATATATATATATGCATATTGACTTAGGCTAATCAGCTGGATTTCCTAAATCCGCCTCGGAAACACTGGGCCACAGATAAAAATTCAATGCCCACTGATAAGCTTAGATTGAAAGGTCGAAAGTTGGCAATGAGGAAAATTAAATTCTATATCTGTAGAGAATGGAGAATCCTTTGAATCCCGTAAGAAACAAAACTAACTGCAAGAATCCAAACCACCGGAATATTACCATCAGGTCTCCCTACACCCGCTCGCTGCAGGAGTCAAATCAAAATGCCAGTGCAGACCAGAACCCCTCAAAGAAAATGCAGAGAGAAGGAATGTAGAATAACATAAATGTGCCGAATGAGCGTTTTCAAAGGAAGCAAAGGCGTGGCAAACATCGCACATTCCTCACTCTCTCGCCACTGTATTAACTCCTTTGAGGTTTCTAATTAACCGTTAAATGGGACGCAGAAACTGAGGCCCTTCCACACGAGAAGCTAACGAGTGTCATTCCCACACCTTCCCAGCCAATCCATTTGACGGTTTAAAACTGCGGAAAATCTCAGTTTCAACTCCTCCACAAAATAGTCAAAACTCATGGTTTTCTCTATATATCTCATTTAAGGTTGCTACTGGTGACGGTGTTGATCCCACTGGGAGTGTCATTACTCGTAGATATCTATATGCCGCCGAGAGTATCACGTTTGTGTCAATGGCGGCGGCGGCGAGTAGCTGGGGCACGAAAGAAAATTCCGCGGAAGCCCAATGGGTGGGTAACAGGACTACACGGAGGAAGCACTTTGCGAAAGACAGAAGGATTAAACCTCTACAAAAAGCAGGAGTCTAGGACCGTTTTAGTGAAAAAAGTCAGGTGCCCACAAACTACTATCAAAGGATTCTTTCAACAAAGGGGACACACACACACGCGCGGCTTTCGGGAGTTGATGACGAGGAAAACTTACTTTTTCGTGAACATTTTCCATCAGCTGCTTTAGCCGAATTTTCTCCTCGTGCACCGCATCCATGGCTCGAACCGTGGTGTGCCGTCCGTGCTCAATGTCAGTGCAACTACTGCACACTGCAGTGTCACAGTCACGGCAAAAGAACCTTAGCGTCTGACCTGAAAGAAATTAGGAGGAAAAAAATTCATTTCCATCATTACCATTATTCTCAGTCACTGGTCATTTATGAGCAGTATGAAATCCACGGCTGACATTAGCATAGTCAATGACTCGCTGTGTGAAGTCGAGAGAGGGAGAGCTAGAGAAAGACAAGAGCAAAATAATTGTATGAGAACTACATTTCCCACAACAGCGGGCCCTCCAACGTGTTTCTCAGTATCTCCGTATGTCTAGAAGAACGCAGAGGTGTACAGTTAGTCGGAGCAATTGGGGTGAGCGGCCACCCTGTTCACACCCCAACAGCTCACAGCACAGCAGAGCCTTATTCCGTGCTTGCTGAAAAAAAACTGTAGTCATTTACTCGGAAAACTTTGTAAGCACAGAAGAAGAAATCCAGCTGGACACGACTGAATGAGTCTAGAGAACAATTCCTCAATCAAGCCACTCTCTCTCTCTATATCCCGCTCTCCACAATTCCATTTCAAATGCGCCCTCCTTGCATCGCTACAGGAATAATTAAATCCTCTGCCGCCTAATGAAAAGACACTCGCAACTCGTTTTCAAAACGAGCCCTAAACGCTCAAAAAACTACGTCTGGGACTGACTAACTCAGCTCATGTGGCTCGTTCCTGGTTGCTATTTCTTCTGATGATGAGGAATTCTCTCGTAAGTGGGACCGCACCGCACCGGTAGGATGATGCAGTAGTGGTGGCTGGTGGCTCTAGCGGTGTACAGTAATTTTACATTGTGCACAATGGAGCATCGTCCAACACTATTCTCTTCCACCCGTCCCATCATTATTATCCACTTCGCTTCCAGGTCAACCATTCAACCATACCTAAAAATCCTCCTTTGCACTCCCCCGTGCACAATAACCATCCCACTGGGTTTAAAAACTCTGTCATTATAGCAGCATCGAGACATGGGATTTAACAACCGCAGGAGATAACTAATGCCCAAGCGACGGCGTAACGAGTTTACAAGACAAATTCAACCCCTCCCCTTCCCGCTTACATTCCGTAGTGGTCGTCATTGAGTGTGCCGCATGAAGTTTTTTACCATTTGCTACAGCAAACGGCAGCTCCACGATGCGACACACACACACACAAGTAAGTCTGTTCTATGCATCTCCCCAAGACTAATCACTCAAGAGTTAATGACACTAGCAAATGTCAGCCGAGTCGCATCTCATTCAGTCAGTTAGCCAGTTCCACCATATAAGAGGGAAATCCTAGACCAATGTCCACCTTGATCTGACCAGCAGTAGTGCGGAGATAATGTAGCATCCTAATGGTAGTGTCCTCCACCACTGCCGTTGGAATTAGTACTAAGCTATATAACGTTTCTGTTCTCAAGAATGCAGCATGCAGCTTATAAAGCTGCGTGAATTTCCTCTACTTAAACTCACACTGCACTGACTGTAATTCGTCGGACCTTCAAGTTGTAAAGGAGTCTTTGGCGGAAAATAGCTGAAATGAAACAGCTCGTTTCATGTTAGCGTTCACATTACATTCTCACTGCTACACAGTCGTCGTCGTCGTCATCATCATCAACTGCAGGGATGTGATCCCTGGAAGAAATATATGTGCTCGAATGAGTGGATAGCCCCGGGGGCTGGTCTTAATATGTCACGTTCATTGGAGAGCGCAGTGTAGTTTACCTTTCAAATCCTATAATTACAACTTTGTAGTAGTGCAATAAAAATACGATGCATTCTCCACGGGGAACGAGGAGATGAAATTGGAGGTTATAGGTTCACCACCGGCATGAGCCTACTTAAATTGACAATCATCTCTCACAGCCTGCATCCCACATCATATGTACCTACCTTCCTTCCACGCCCCTCCCTCATCTACGTGATCCTTGATAGTATAGAAATAGTGATTCCGGGGTTACTTAGGATTAGGACCACTACACTACGACTAACTCCCCACACCAGTGCGGAATTAACGATGGGGAGACCCTGGATGGTTGGTTATGCACGGTTAGTAGAAGCATATGTCAGGGCCCAGCATGAGCTGCCTTTACATCCATCGCATTTCACGCTTGAGAAAATAGCTGGATAAAACTTTTCCGACAAAGATATGATCTCAATGTAATTGGGGAACTGATGGTGTGTGGAAACTCATTTCCTCGCTACATGGTTCACGTCGAGCAAAATATGTTCATCATCCTCATAATTCGAGTATCAAGTCAATAATTAAAGTTAATAGCATAGGTGGACCCTGGCGCTGGGCTGGATTATTATTAGCAGAGGCAGATTAACTGGGCAACTTTGCATAGGGAATTATGATATATTCTATAACAATTTACCTCCTGCGAGTCTACGACCAACGCGGCCGTGACGGTCGGATGAGGAATTCCCATGAAAAATCTTTATGCTTTGTGTATGATATTTGTACACACTTGGAACCACTCTCCCCTCAACATAATGGCACATTTCCATCACCATCGCCACCGCCGCCGCCCCCATCATGAACCTCCCCCATCACATCCTCCGCCGCCACCTTCCCATTTATTCAAATGGGAATGTTTTTATCCAGTTAAAAACATTTCCACCTTGAATTCTGTAGTATATATATATATATTTATATATACAGGTGGGTACATCTGCTCACTTGTTCCATTCCCCAATTCACCTCAGTCAACTCACCTCACCATGTTCCCACTCTAACAGAGTCCACGAATTAGCCAAGTCGAAAATAATGATTCGTAATAACTTTTCATCCGACAGTAATAATATCATGCGGTTTACGTGATGATGTAAGGCTGCGGCCGCCGTAGTATTGGCAGTAGAGCAGCAGCAGTGGTAGAGGTAATAGTAGTGCAGTCAACGGAACAGGCAAGCAAATACGCCATTCACTCGTAGGATTATAGCTTAATTACCGGTTATGAAGCAATAAATTTAAATTCATCCCATCATCGTCAGTCGTCATAGGGAAACTGGCAAAAACAGTTTGTGCCCCACAGGCTCCTATACTACAAACTATACAGCAAATATACCAATTTCTCGAGCACAGTAGACGCCCAGGGCCCCCACAGCAAATGCACATTAACGATGACGGGTGCAGTGGAACGGAAAGATCTCACGACTTTTTTAATGCAATGATGACTATGGTGGTGGTGGTGGTAGCAGTAGTGGTGATGATGACGGTGATGACACTCGAGAAAAGAGCATTCAACTGTCCAAAGTAAGGCTGAAATCACTAGAACGAAACGTTGGGAGATCGGTACTGATAATCCGAAGAACGGAACTGGCTGTTGTCAGGTGTAGGAGCTGCATACTTTCATCAATTTACAGACAGGATCAGGATGCCCACAAAGGGCCGACGAAGCCGTTTGATCCCCTAAAGTGTGCCGCCTAATTCCCTTTCGCTTCACCCAAATCGCTCGATCCTAATCCAACTCACCTCTGAAGTAAGTTGTAGTGGTATTTGTTTCAAGAGGAGAGCTTCTTCCCTCGTTACATGATGCGAGCGGCAATATCAACATAAAAATAATTCGCATGACTCGCAGAGAAAACCTGTCACAGAGGAAGCCAGTTAAAAGTCAATAGGTCTATCGAGCAATTAATAACGTTTCGCCAAACAACTAAAAAGTTTTCAAATGACTGAACACGAACGAACGAACAGACCGACGACCACTCGGAGGGAGGAGGGCCACAAGTATTAGCAAACCATGAGGAGTTGAGGAGGAAGTTTGCCACAAATCTCATTATATTCTCTTAGGTGTTCCCATATACTGTAACCTCCACAGCGATGATGTGCAGTCATGGGTAATAAAGTGTTTTTACTGTGGATTATTTCCACGCGGGAAACGTGAGCTTGAATGACACCCGCCCTCAGCGTGTGGAGGAGAGTGAGAGGAGGATCGAGAGACTGAATCAAATTAATTTCCTCCCGCACTCACATTAGAACAACTTTGGTGGAGCTCGCTCTCACACACAGACATATGCACACACACACACACACACGCAGCTCGCCAAATGAAGGAGATGCACAGTCTAAAGGTAATGGTGGCCGGGACGGCCGTACCTTCCGCAATGCTTTCAGAATTGTCCACGTCAATCCACGTCGAGTAATTATGCCAATGGTTCCCTCAGTAAACTGGTAATGACCAGAGACATTTGTGTATACAACACCTGTAGACACACGAAACTTCAAAATTCTCGCAACGCCTTCACGCCATAGGAACAAAGGCCAAGATCAAGGCAATCTTGCGACTTGCCAAAACACTCACTGTGGAGGAAGTCGGGCAGGACTGCCGAGACCGCCCTGGAATAAAAATGCAAAACCGTGTCTTAACAGCAAAGTCCACATCATTCAGAGACTCTCAAGGACTCCGATCCGTCATCCCCAGCGCTCGGAACGCCGACCAACTTCCGCAGCACCGCAGCAAAAATTCATTCATGATATTCTGAGCCAATCTCAAGGTTAACTGCCTACTAGAATGGAAATGATGATGAGGAACGATCGATTTCCCAGACACTGAGCAGGATGTGTGTACGCACACAAACGCCTTTTACGTGCCAACCGGTGCGATGACGACGGCACAACAAATCACCGGTGTTCAGAGAGCTAACAAATTCATTTTTAAGCCAAGTTCTCCCCTCGCAAAATCCAAATTAAGCGGTATCACTACTGTCCTCAACCTCACACAAAAACTGAGGATGCAAATCGAATTGGAAGTATCGATCATGCCATCAAACGCTAGCCGTCATCAAGATCAACGGTTCCCGGTGGTGCTACTGGTGGTGGTAGTAGACTACGCAAGGGGAGGTTTCCAATATGTTCTCTGCGGGGCGCACGCTAATTAGTATCTGCACTACTACTAGTGGTATCATACTCCCAGAAAGCTAATTTGGGATAAAAGGACGGGGATCCTCTTCAAAATTGTGAGGAAAAAGAAAGGAAGGAAAAAAATACAAGTTCAAAAGCCGGAACTTTTCATTACCTGCGTGGCTGGGGCAAATGAGATATCTGGTGTCCGCGTCGGAATGACCATTGGTTTTAGCACTTTTTCTTGCCTCGCTCGCTTCCACACCATTACTCAGGGGAGAAATCTGATGACACGAGTTACTGCCCTCTTCCTGCAAAAAGTCAAGAGAAAAATTTAACAAGGGCAAACACACACGTACACACATCCCCACAGACACCCATACACATACCTTACACACACTATACCTTCCCTACACGAAGTCGAGCACGGCTTTTCCCAACATAGGAGGAAGGGAGAGGGTTGACGCGGGAAGAATATATAGATTGGAGATCCATTCAAGCCTAATAATTACAATCTTATCCATCACGTCTTCCGTCCAATCAAGTACAATAAAAAGTACGCCACATAACACGAACCACGATACCACCAAGCTCCCACGAGCTGCCTCCTGTGAGGAGGCAGTAAATTAGACGTAGACCGCGCGCACACACACCCACCCGTCCACACAAACACACGCAGACGATATTCACCAAATAATCTTCCTACCGGCCTGTGCCCTTCCGTTACATAGCTCGAGACTCCTACTCCTTGACCTCCACAGCCCTTCTTCTCACTTCCATCACTAATTAATTCCCCACCAACCGGGTTAATGGACTGTGAATTTTTGATCCCCAGTTCCACGTGACACAGGCTGGGTAATGCATACCAAAGGGGAGCATATACGCACGAGAAAGGAGAGCGTGTTCACAATCAGAATCCACTAAAAAATGAGCTGTGCATGCGAGTCAGCGAACTGGTCAAGTTGGTTACATTTCTAAACAGTTCTGGAGCCTCCCCAATAGTGTCTGTGTCTGCATACTCAGCATACTCAGGTAGGTTGGAGGTGCAGGATACACGGTGGAAGCGGATGAGTGAACGGCATAAATTCATGAATTAGTCCACTTCGCCGTCGTCATGTCATTATTGTCGCACCACCGCACGTTTTTTTTCAACTCTCTAACAAGCACTACCAGGACCACGGCTGCAGCTACCACAAGGAGGCTCAACTCTCAAACCCCCTTTGTTGTTATTATTTATGAGGCTGAGGTCAACCCCTACAGCTCTATCCGCATTGTCTTTCCTGGCAGACTCCAAAGAATGGATGAAGTGCTCTATAGTCACTGCACAGCAGCCCAGGAGAGAGCCAACTGGATTCCCAACTCTCCTGGATTCCCATGAATAGGGGCGCATAATGCAGGATGTACATCATTCTATTTTCACACAAGAATAATATTAATAATAATAATAATAATATTATTATTTTTAGATGGACCAACATGGATTTCTTCCCTATAATGTGCTCCAGAGCCCAGCTCAAGCGTCCCTGCTTACAATTATTACGGAGCTTTTTACAATCTTCCTCTCCTCCCTCTGCATTTCAAACCGCGCCTACTACCAGCCAATTTCCACGCTCTGCCTGATCCACGAATCTCACACGCTTTACAGCTCTACCGAACTCCGAAGCGAGGGATTGGAACGAAGGGTGAGTCTCTCGGTCGCCCAAGAGTCACTACATGTATGCAGGGGGAGCACTGAGCGCGTGTTTGGAACCACACAGCGGAGATGAGGAGACCACTTCACCACGGACATTTCTTCAACAACACAAAAGGCACACACACGGTAGACTTCGTGGATCACATGCTCCTGTTGTTTTATTGTCAATCCTTTGTTTCACCACCTTCACAGCCATTCCCACGAGCGAATAGCTCTCCGTCCACATTCTTTTTTTCCAAATCAAAGAGAGTCAGCCAGGAGGGGCAAACTCTCAGAATTCTCTCTGCATGACAGTTTTAATTCGAGCCCGAGCTTGAAACTCCTGAGCTTCCTCATAAGAATACATATATATGTATTCCTCTCCTGGACTACTCCCTATAATCCTTTACCACCCCCCCTTAGTAACAAGCTAAATAGTTGTTACGCATGATCCGTCTAGAATAATACTATGGGCGGCACAGAGAGAGAGAGAGAGAGAGAGAGCCAAGAGAGTCCATTCCTAGAACATGGCCGATTAAAAATACATATACACAGATGAAAAGGCTCGAAGTCACGACGAGAAGCCGGTGGAAAAGCATGCAGGATTCAAACTCTCTCAGCAGCAGACTGTGCCAGGGCTCGGCGCTATGCCCTGTCCGATCCGTGTTAACGACAACGAAGCTTATCATAAACACTACAATCGTGAGGGATGAGCAGGTTTGATGGTAGGATTTGATTTCCATTTGGCAAGGACTAAGGATCTTGATTGCTAGAAAAATATTAGTTCAAAAATAATAAATCAGAGAGCCCCGTATGGGAAAAGCTCCGAAGGATGTCCAAGGAGAAATATTCCTCTTTGATTCATCATTATCATTCGTAACCATGGTGAAGTCTCTCGCTGCTATGAGTCTACAGATCAGCCCAAGATACACACATTCACAAATAAGACCTCAACAAATACATACACACATTCACACAAAACATCACAACACACACAGACACACATTCACGCACAACACCACATACATACACAGAAAAACACAATGACACAAATATGGCCCGGGAAGACCTTCTTTCAGAGTTCATTAGGAATACATTACGGGAGTCAATTTGAATGCAAAGAGCTATTACTGCCTCAGTTTTAACAATTTGAAGACTGACTACGTCGTGTTTCGTGTTGTTCCTGTTGTTGTTGTCAATGGTGCAATCGGAAGAGTGTAACAAATAACTGCATATTTATTTACACGTTCCACCTCCTCCTCCTCCTCCTCCTCCAACGTACCCGGCTCACCCTCGCTCAGTCAGTCAGTCAGTGACAGTCATCTTGGTTCTATTAAAGCTCCTCATTCTCACCGATTACCATGGTAATAGTCACCATGTTCCTCCCCACTCAACATTTCCCCTTAACTCCTGAATGGCTCCTTGATGAAATCGACCAAAAGTTACGTCTCTCAGAGAGCACTTAGGTGATGAGAGTAAATAAACATGTAAGGTGAGCACGTTCAGTCAACTTCAATTCGTTATAACAACATCAACGGTTACACTCCTCAGACTCTCATTTCAGTCCCCGACGACGCTTACACTTAACTTGAACTAAAATCTACATAAGATGACTCCATGCTCGTACTGCCACTGATCCTCTCCTCGTCTCTGCTCTCTGCCATAATTACACACTCATGTGGCCAACACTACCACCAGCTCGACAACAACAACAACATCATCGGGGATGCGTGTGAACATGAACTTGGGAAAAAATTCCACTATTTTTGTTATTGCCTCGTTGTTAAATTCCTTGAGAGCGTGTGCCGTAGCAATACTGAAATCATATCCTCCGAGGGGAACTCCACGGTTCACACCTTCCAATTGATATCGCACCCACAAACAGTACTACTCACTCACTCATTTCCCGTTCCCAGAGAGAGACAGCCGCAGATAGGGAGGAAATGGTGAGGCGGAGTACTTACTACTTGACAAGTAAATCACTAACCTGAGAAAAACCACACGCATGAATAGTCCTATTTCAACTAATTTTCACTCAACACCCCAAACCCCGTGTGGCACCAAATTTACCGTCACTGACTGAACACAACAACCAGGGGGAGGATCAGAATGAGTTGGATGGTAAAGGATGAGGTGTTGGCTCCTCAACGGGTGCATCACAGTCTGGGGATAGTCACACCGACGTCACATCTACTAACATACGCTAATGACGAATACTAGGATAAAAACTAATAATAAGAACAGAGCACATAACTATGCGGTTAAGTACTCACCGACTTGGGATGATTCTTCGAACAAGGTTCACACATATCCAGATCACAATCATGACACTTGAATTTGGCCAGCTGACCACACTGAGAGCACCGGTGTTCCACCTCCTTGTCCATCGAGAGACTGGTCACGCAGAAGTTGGTCTGCAACGCCGAAATCTAAGTCCACATAGACACAAAGGGAGAGAAAGAAAAAAAAACATGAGCGATGACACTCATTAAAAGTCAGTTTGATTACAACTCAACTCCCATCTCCCACGCCTTCCACTCTGCCCTTTTGACACCCAACAAACGAGTTTTACCGACGCAAGCCCTGATTAACAAATTGTAGCATGGATAGTGAACTGATACCCAAGCTCTTCCCCTACTCAGTCGACCAAGACAACAAGGGGCGAGCGAGTGATTTCCTAACGACAAACTTCACCACGAACGGCGGGAGTCCAAGAGCATTCCCCAAAACAACACTTTTCACTCTCCTCATAACACGGCCTCATCACGGCTCAACTATTAGTGCATGTAATCAGCAGGACCACACCTACAGCTTTTGAGCTCTAAAATTACAAAATAAACAAATCAAAACACAGCCACAGAAAAGTCAGAACACAGTGGAAAAACTATCTCAACGAAAACGACGAAAATATATTGCCACAGTGCTTGACAGCAGAACTGGCTTGAAGTTTCAAATAGCCGACCATGTTGTCATGCACTGCTCGCCAAAAATTTCCCGCTAATAGTGTAACCCCTCTGACCTTGGTTCATAACAGAGTGCACGTACACATGCAACGCACAGCATCCACACACTTGCAAGGCTATCCGTAAAGATTATCCCTCCGAAATTAGTACGTGTACGTATCAAAGTACCGAGACTCAAGTTTGACCCTGCTAGAGTATCATAACATTTCAGGTCAATCAATGCAAACATGTTGATGCTGTGCACCGTGGACATGTGACAATGCTCCCTTCTGGCCGAACTCGGAACGAGCTATTGTCAAAAATCATTTATTATGATAATAACTATAATACACTTCAAACAAGGACCACGTAAATCTATCACGCTGCAATAAAAGTATGACCGGATAATTTATACACACAAATTCCACCTTCGGCTTTAGAAATTCCCCACTCTGAGTCAGTCAGTGCAGCATCAGGTATATATGAAAGTAAAAAAAATTGATTTAGCCCCACAAGTTCTCCCACTAAATAAATTACCATCTTGCTCCTGCCTCTTGTTCGCGCACTAAAGTGAAAAATGAGCTTCGCGGACTAAAGTTGGAAAATTATAATCGTGACCGGATAAGTGACTCTTTCGTCGCATCAAGCGGACACTCACTCAACTGAAGTCGAGAAACAAAGGCATGACTATTTTAATGGAAACGACGACGGCCAGAAGACAGTCAGGAAGACCAACAACCTGGCTAGGATGCCAACGAAGTGGGCACACTAACAACGAACAGGTAAGCCCATACAGATACAGAGGGACAAGGAGAGAGAATGAGAGAGAGAGAAATTACAGTAAAATAAAGGAAGGTGGAAAGAACATTCAGCTTACCCCCTTCTCAGGAAGAATTGACTGCTGCCGACACTCGGGGCAGGTTAGAGTTAAACTCTCCGGTGGCAAATACGCTATCAGACACGACTCGCAGAACGTATGCAAGCAGGGTAGAACCTAGAGGGAAGGAGAAAAAAAACCAGAGGTAAATTCCCATCTCGGTAGACTCAAGACTCAATTACTTATATATCACTACCACTACTGTGCCACAACCCCATTCCTTCGCCTTTAAATAAATACCTCCGCAGTTTATTGTATAAGTATATGTCTGCGTGTGTGTGTGTGTGTGTGTGTGTGTGTGTGTGAAAGGGAGAGAGCCATGAGACAGACTTGTTTGGATTAGGATTCGTAGGTTGCCCCCACTACACAGCAGTATATATACACACCGCCTTATTATCCTCGCTTGTGGATTTTACGCAGTCCAAGACACCGCGAGTCCTTTCAGAGCTGACGTGTGTACAATGTGCGCGCTTCCCCACCATTCTTCGGCGAGCCACTGCAGAATTTCTTTGCCCAGTACATTTCTTGGCATCTACGTGATAATCATTAAGAAAAATGTCAGGGAGCAACGGCACTCCGCATAACATCCAGCACTCATCAAAATGAACCGTAGCCAGGTAGACCAATTGACAATGCGTATACGAGGAATCTTAATCATGCACACAAACACACACACACACACACACACCTGTTCCCACAGTTTGCCCGAGCCGCCTTGCTGATTAAAACATAAAAATCTGGGCGACGAAAAATCTAATTACATTCTTGGCTAACCTCTACCATAATAATGCCTGTTCCTAAATTTTCATGTCCCTACAGACGGACAGGTGTGGATGTGGACAGCTACCCCCACCGCTAACTATGGGGAAAGAGAGCTATTAGCTATTTTTACTATAACAACGTATGGATTTGTCCCTGTACATATATACCTACACAACCAATATCCCCATTACTCATACACTCACCACACAACAGCTATCCCCCCTCCACGTAATTAATTGGAAACGTACACTTTCCACCGCACACACACACACACACACACACACATAAACACATGTATATCTCCTCAAAGTGAGCTCATATTTGATTAGCTGACCTCTTCTCCTATGGTCAAGACATACCAGGGCCGTTAACAACTCCGCTACGCTATTACGATCGTTACAGCTAGGATAATTGCGGCATAACTTTGCAAATTATTCATATTAAATCCACCTCCCTCTACTATCTCCGATGATCTAATTGGGGCTTGAAGGAAGGGATAGTACAAACACAGAGCTCCTGGGACTCGGACAACAGCTCTCATAGTTGTGCACAGCAGGCTCACAGTCCCGCCGCCAGCCATTCACAACACATTCAAACTTAGGCATTTCAATAATGACACAATCCAGCTCATGCTATTGATCTTGTTATTTTCACACATAAGGAACCTCTATAGATACGAGATATAAAAAAGGGACAGGCATGCTTTTCGGAAGGAAGTGCGCACGCGGCTGTTGTAAATTTCACCATCCAGAAAGGAAAGTATCCCAGCTCCACGGCCCTTGCTAAATTTCATCATTTCATGATGAACATCAGTACCGTTTCAACTGATTAAATTCCTGGTAACATAACACTATCACGGCTTAGGCACTCTGCCACTCCATCCAACTGTGAGCCTTTACTATATAATCAACAATCACGTCGCCAGAGAACAATTCCTACATTGTATGGGGTGTATAGTCAGCGGCCGTTCTTATGTGGGAACAGTACACACACACACACATCCGTTCTCAGCCGTCAACGCTCATTGTCCTTCGGCAGTTATATACTCATGGAGTAATGCCGCGACGTAAACTACAAATCAGCATCAGTGCTGATTTAGTGTCAATTTCAATTCAGACCACTTGGTTCATTACCACGAGCTCCCCAATACACGTACCATATTGTTTCTTTTATATCAGCATGACTCGAAGTCACAACTCTCGCAAAAATTCCACCCGCCGCCAACAAAGGGCAGTATTATGGCACGGAGTTCACATGTCACTCCTAAATGCGGTCAACATAATCAAGAGGAATGACCACGAATAATATTTGGTCAACATGGATTTTTAACTTGGGTTTTCAACCCGTGAGAAGATACTAAGAGCCTTTTAAGACTTCTACGCTCTTTTCACTGACTGTAGGCACGGACCAGAGGGAGGCACGAGGAGTCAAAAGCTCCTACTTCTTGGATCCATTTGCTCCTCAGCTGTGTGGAATGAGAAACGGCGGCAGAGTCGGGGATAAAAAACCAGATTTTTTTTCTAAACCGTCAAACACCCTCATTTGACTATCATTATGCTGGCATGAAGAGGACATAAAATAAACACACGCACCGTCATGTCCATTCACGAACAATCCTTTGCTCAACCCTGTAAAGTTTCAACTGGTGGGCTACATCTTCCTGTACAGAGAACGTCTGTGTTCCCCTTCTCATAATAATAATACTAATAATATGAGTGCCTACCCCCGCATAACAAATTGTTTCACCGTCACTGACTACTACAATAACACAGGAATGGTGGCGAACTGTGTACAGGACGCACTAGCAGAGGCAGAAGCAGAATTGAACTGCAGATGCGACTGCTGCGGATGGAGGAAGGTATGGACTATTCGCAAAAAGCGGTAGTGGAAAAAAATGAGACCGTACTACAATTACGGTGAAGTGGCACCATGTGTGTGTACCAATGTGCTAATTTCAGGACGTTATGGGGTGTTATGGGCTCCGTTTCAAGTGGTGTCTTCACACAATCACTTCACCACCAGCACTATACTCTTCGAAAAGATTTGACGGCAGCGTTCCTTCCTACAGCTTTCTTCCTTTCGATAGCTTCAACTTTCCCACTGCTCCAAGGAAACCATGGTTCCTCATCTAACTCCACATGTCAATCATTCTGGCTTCTTCACACACTAGCGGAGGCTGAGTCAAGCACTACTGCTACTAAACTCAACATGATTTAACACAGAAATTGACTCTGGAGGACACAATCTAAAATGTTGAAACAACTCACAAGTAAAAAACCTCAAACATTCCTTTCCATTCACTTGGATCTGTAACAGAAATAAGCTTCAGCAATGACAAGATTCCATCTGCCACAACGCAAGACTATTATTGTGATAAATACAACATTTTAACATTCACTCTCAGAGCCGTCTCAGTTTTGAAATCGAAAACCAAAACGGAATTCACTCCGCAATGAATCCCTACAATTTGTTCAAATTCAATTTCATTCTAATGCTCGATACTGTGAGGAACACGGTGTGTGTGTGTGTCGAAGTCTGTGACCACGATGAGAAAAATTTAATTGAAGGAAAGATCCCTGAGAAGAGAGAGAAGCCGGCACAGTTAATTTATAATTCGGTAACGTATGGTTTAGAACATGAAAACATGTCTCAGTTTCCTCAAAGTGGTTGCACACTTTACACATGAACGCATTTGGCTAAGGGGAACCAGACCTCCTGCTCAAATCATTTTCACACGTTACACAATTTACAAGAATTGGCGACACTTATGGAATCATACATATTCTCAACTAAACACGAAGCTCCAATGCATTTAATAACAACTGACACGACAGTTTTACCCTACCAAAAGTTGTCAAGACAACGCCATTACACTAGAAATGACTTGTTGACACCAAAAGTTACGGAGAATGCCACATAATAATAATAATAATAGTAATAATAACTTTAGGAGAATAACAGAGCAAGGGCAAGACTTTAGATGGTACTATGGGACCTTGGGGAAACACTGAGAACTACAAAAAACCCTTTGCCTTTACTGACGTAATACCCTCCTCACCTGGACGTTACATTTGCTTTACATATCCAGGTACACGTCTAAGAGAATTTTGAAGCCCAAGCCAGAAAGAAAAATCAGAGAAACTTACTCAGAACACGCGCCTCGTGATAACCTCACGGTGGTGTGATGCGAGGAGACGTTTTAGAGGAAATCCAAATAGCTTTTAAAAACAGCTGTGTGAATTCTCAAATAGTTCCGACGGGCCGACGTCAATGTCTCTTTCCACCACCGTACTACAAATTCGAGTTGCTGTGATGTCCGTGCACAACAATCTGTCCACCTGGCAGCCGCAAGGCCCTGATTTCCCGTCAAAATCTCCGCAATTCAACATACTTTTTGACGGCTCTCCACTTGCCTCCACGTCTTATTACTCACTCGCAACGTATATTATGAAGTAACAACGAAACAGTGTGCCGCGACAACACCACAACGTGCTCACGCGGCCGCCAGCTGCGGACGTAAACTGCTCCACACTACCCAACTTCAACTAAACTGCTCGCTCACACAGTGAGCCAGGGCCAATGGGCAAAAGTGTACTATGGTCCCAACATATATACTCCTCTCCACAGCAGTAGCACGGTCGTTTGATTAACAGACGAGCTGGAGTGTCTTGGGGAGATGTGTATGTGTATGTGTATGTATGTGTATGTATGTATATGAACCTCTGCTTGGTGGTATGTATCTGGTGATAATGTTCATATGTATAAACCCACCTGTTTGAATCTCCTCAAACCGTCCGTGTGTATATCAGTGGTGGTGCAGAATAGTAGGGAGCACAGTATGTACAGGGACTGTGAGAACTGCACTGACAGGTAAAATCTCCAGGCTTGTTTACTCACAAAGACACACGTTGTATACGCGAAACCATAAGCAGTCCGGCTCTAACCACCACAACCGCGACAAGTGCAGTTGAATACACAATTATTGCCAAAGCATGGAGTAAAATCAAGAGTATTCAAAAATATCTTTGGAAATATGACTAAGATGCTCTCGGCTAGTGCATTTACCATGCCACTCACTCCTCTCCTCCGACCCCGCATGTGTGCACATAGAGTTTATATACGTGGAGGTTGGGATCCCAATCCATATGTCATTCAGAATGTTGAGCGAAAACTCTCTCAGCCGGTCCGTGCTAGGCTAGGCCAGAAGCAAAGGTTTCTCACTACAAGAAGCCTGTCACTTCTCAGGACATGCGTAAGACACATATGACGACAGAACTTCTATCTGAACAGCCGCATATCTTAATAGGAGCGGTTTAAAAATCAAAATTTTTTTCCTTCCCCCCTCTCTCTCTCTTTCACAGACACATACACATAGTTGCAAACAACGTGAGCTATGACTGGAGAATGGGTTGAGATATGTATAGAACTGCGAGAAGTGGAGCAGTAATGTGAGCATCCCCACACTACCACCGACCAGATATGCGTCAAAGATGAATTATATGTAAATATCACGTCTCGTTCGGGCGGGGTGCAATAAATGGAAGGAACATTTTCATTTCCGTCGTTAAACTTTGCCATCATCGGAGTGAAATGGGGAAGTGTTTGACATTTGCTCATTCATTCCCGCTGGGCCGCTCATCTCTCGTGCCGTACATATGAGAAGGATTGTAGAACTACGACAACTACAGGAGCTGTGAGAGAGAATGAGGATCGACCGCATCGAGGCTGGACTCTTATGTGTCGCCCCATAAAAAATTGGGCTAGTCCCCGTAATTTCCATGGACCTTCGCTCGGAATGATAAACGCACTTACTTTATTGCCTATCCTTCCAGTGTAGTGGGTATCACAAGCTTTTCACTCTTACGTCTCCATAACGTCTGCCAGCCCAGGGCTTTACATGTTCCTGATTTTACTTTTGCCAGTTCCACCTGGAGTAAACGTCTCATTCTCTTGCCATGATTTGATTCCATATGAAAGATTCAATGAAAATCTCCCTCCAGCTGTCATACCACCGCTTTCCAATATTTAATCAAGTTATTGGTATATGCGATTCCCCCTCCTGCCATCCACGATAATCGTGCAAGTTTTCACAAGACATTTATTTCTATGACCCAAGATAAATTCGAGGGATCCCTACATTTCTGGAATTTTTTATATATCGTTCCGAAATGGTTTTCTTCGGTCAGGACGATTTTGCATACACGCCATCAATGGTACAAGGGCGAAGCTGGTACGAAATTACTAGGGTATAGTTCGCATTCCAGTGAGGGTAAACACATGAGCCATTCTGTCGACGGGATGGAACTACGGCAGGAGAGGAGAAACGATAAGATAAATCCTGGGAAGGAAGTCATGAAGCCTCTCTCGCCTAATGGCCTTCCATCTCTTTAGGAAATAATTTGTTTACTTGACTTCCCGGAGGAGCCTTCCCGAGTAGAAAAGCTTTAGCTCGAGTCAGTTCCGGTTACAATGCTCTCAAAATATGGTAGTCTAGTCGTCCTTTATCCCGAAGCGACGACATAGTCTCTTTTCTGACAGAAGCGTGGCTGAGTGTGTAATAGGCGCATGCCTTCGAATCCGTTCTAATGAGTAGGATTTCTCATGACTGCCGCATATGCTCTCACATTATGTTCCAAAAAGAGAGTCCATATGCGTATAATGATTGCAGTTGTGATAACGAGGTTGTGCAGCAGGCCTCAACGTTCTTACAAGTGACGATAGTGGAGGATGTATAGACTCCTTTACTCAAATCTAAATTCCTAAAATCTTTGGCTGACCTTCACCAACATCACCAACACATGCATTCATATTCACAAACACACAGAATCCTCCTTTTTTGTCTTGGGAGCGTAACAACTTTGTCAGTGTGCACCACCCCCGGCTGAAGTAACGACATTTATCTGGAGCATCATTACTCTGTATTACTTGACATTTTGAAAGTTCTATGCAACTTTGGCGGGCTCCATACTCTTCACCGACGTGACTGCACCACTCCTCTCTTCTATCCTTGGAGTATATATATAAATAATACACACCCAATGTGTGACTCAATGTGTGATACAGTCAGGAATTCTTCCACTAAAGCCCGTTTAATATTATTATGACGAAGTGGCAAACGCGGTACCGGACCATTAATTCTACGATTCAACAAAATGATATCAAGTGCAACTGACTGTGATTGCCAAGGAAGAGAGGGGCAAGTAGGCTCATCTGTCGTTGTCATCCGCCGCACATTATACATATGATTGTGCGACACTTTCTCGAAAAGTCAGTTTACCGAACAAGTTGGCCACCACCCTTGGCCCGTTTGTCGAAAAGACTCTCAAGCGACACTTTGTCAAAAGCTACCTTTACCAAGTCCTGTTTACCTCCACTTTTTTTAAACTGAAAGTCACCTTTACCGAATCGCGTTCACAAACACTTTTTTTCAGAAATTCACTTTTACGGAAACCCATTTACCGTCATCACTTTACCGACAAAGTGGTACAAAACATGGTTTACTGAACCCCAAGACCGTAGCCACGTAGCCTAAGTGCTGACACCTTTTCCGAAACTGATGCGCCAGTTGGGAGTGGGTCACAGAAATTACAATAAAGCTTTACCAACTAACAGTTGCTAATTATCTTTACCGCAGCTTATAGCTTTACATTTAACATTTGTAACTTAATAAGACTACTAATACAATTAGCGATAAAACATTTATAACAGAAAGTTTCTCATTTTTTTATAATTTGCAGCTAAATATAAGCATTAGACAGTTATATCGGTTGTCAACAGATCACCGATCAAACGTGAGTGCATCTAATCCAAGTTAAGTTTAAAATAATCCTAAATAAGCCTTTCGCCGAACACCTAGATTCCAAAAATTAATCTGTAATTATTAACCTAAATGATGGCAGGAAATTTCGTGCAAGGACTATTGCGTTGCGTTGATCCGTGGTGCCAAATAAACTTTTTCTCTTTTTTTATCGGCTGTGCCGAAAAATTAATATTCTGCGACTCAGATTTCAAAAAAATGAAGGCTTAGACAAGTAGTTTCGACAGATCAATAACTTCAAACCCTCATAAGAAGCACATTGAAAACAACTACTTCAATATTATTAAGTTATCAAATTATTTGTTTAAAAAATTGTTACTCAAAATTATCCACAAACCTATTTGAATTGAAATGTAAAATTATTTGAGCATTCTACCTCTAAAACTAATTAATGTAAAACTAGTGACTCCTGGATACATTCAATCCTTGCGAGAAACTTTTTATAAACTTTAGTAATTACTGTTCTGGCGTAAGTCGGGCCAAAGGATTTCGCCCAACTGACGCATTAGTTTCGGAAAAGATGTCGGTACTTAGGCTACGTGACCGTAAGACATAGGATTCGGTAAACCATGATTTCGGTTAAGTGATGTCGGTAAATGGGTTTTGCTAAACCATGCTTTCGGTTAAGTGATGTCAGTAAATAGGTAAATAAATAAATATAAAAAAGTTTCTTTCTGCAAAAAAGTGCTGGTGAACGGGAGTCAGTAAAGGTGACTTTCGGTAAAAAAAAACGTCTAGGTAAATAGGATTCGGTAAAGGTGACTTTCTGTTAAAAATTGCTGGTAAACAGGATTCGGTAAAGATGGCGTTTGACCAAGTGCCGTCTATCAAGAGTCGTACGGGAACGGCCTTTCGCTGCAGTGTCGCTTCGACAAACGGGCGTCGGCCAAAGGTCGTAGCCAACTTATTCGATTAAGTGCCTTTCGGCAAATTGACTTTTCGAGGAAGAGACACTTTACGTGCACAAACATATATTGCTGGAGGGCTTCATAATTTACAGCGAAATAATTCAGCCCTTCCCCCTGAAAAACCAGAGGTAAGGAGCACATTGAATGTGATTTTCTAAATCAGAAGGCACAGATTGCTTATCTCAACTATCAACGGAAAAGTGGTTGTCCATCCGAGCACTACTGTCAGCAATGCTGCCATGATCACGTCCGCACCTTGACCCTGCAAACTCTTACATTTCCATGTGCTTGTCCCAATTTCTTCATTGCCCTCACTTAATGATCCCCCACTTTCATTAAATTCCTGTGCGATATTCACTTCGATTTTTCCATATTTTATTTTACCTACCAACTTCCATTGAGTCAATCCACGGTGATCCTAAAATATTGTTTTGCCACGTCATAACTATGCAACTCCACTAAGCACCTCTTCAACCTGTATCCCAACCCCAGTGATGATTTTCCGCAGGCCGATAAAGATACACGGTGGACAAATAGTGAGGCGAAATCGTGAATAGTAAGAATTCCAGTCATCAAGAGGGGCTGACTCGGAATTGATGAGCCCTGCAGTATCAGCTCACACACAATTACACAAAGGAATAAACATTAGGAAAATACTAATGCCATGGTGCTAACATCGCCGCCACATTGAAAACCAGGTTTTAATGTGGGAGTAATGCATCTTTTATGACAGTTTGTGGGATAAGGAGACGGAAGAAGACGACTGAGTACGCTATTCCGAAGACTTTTCTCGACTCACTGGTAATCCCTTGCATATGCCCAACTGTGTAGTTGTGAGAGATTTTGTGACTTCTGGATGAGCGGCCAGCGAGGATCATCATGGTTCGGTATACGGTGCGCCTCTGATAATTTTTTCCTATACACACAGTCCCTCTACAGTACCTGAGAGTACATGTATTTGAAGAACCGCTCCAAAGCATACCTTCACCAGCTAATGGCACACAACGGCTGTTGTGACGCATGGGTAGGTATAAGCAAGAATTGGATTTTTTCCCTCGCAAACACATACATACAAAATACAAGCGGAGTAGGAGCAGCACTGACTGAGAGTCTAACGCGGTAGAAGGTCATCTCCAATTCTACTACAACACCACTACACACACACACCACCCTGCATTGTTAATCGCTATGGGAGCTTTTTATGCGAACATACGCGGCCGATTTTATTGTGGAACCTTCTCTCTCCCCCGTTCATCATCCTTGCATTTAAAATGTATTGTGCTCTCCCGTCCCAATGACGCTAATGGGAAATGCTAATAGTAAAAGTTACCTTATGAGCGGAAGCACAGAGCTCGCCTAGGCGAGCCCTCATCCACTTGCATAAGAGTGACTAGTATGAGGTAAAAAAACTGTGGGGAGGGGAAAAAACTTCGATGACTTATCGAAATCACGGCAGGGCGACGCTTATGTGAACGACAGACCCGCCACGTTATTGCAGGGAGAAAACAAAAACAAATTAACCCCGTGCTCCCCACCTTGGCAAAATCCTTTATGCATAAATAAGTCAGTTCCAGTCCAGCCGCTGCGGATATAATAAGTAGAAGAATTATGAATTCTCCGCAGTCCCTCATCTTACAAAATTATGCTGCACACAAGTTGCAGGATGGCGACATACATGAGGAAGAACTTCACTGAGAGGATGCATCCACAAAGGAAACTTCCCCGCATCAACACTCCCCATCCTCACAAAAGCCATTTGCTCATGCATACAAAAACCTATAATAAGATTCTAAAAAGTAGTGTGTTGATGAACGTTCTGAATGAGCCGGCCGCATTTGTTAGTACAGTACACACTCGAGTTCGGAATGATAGATCTAATGGTATGGAGCTGTGGACTCAGCCGCAGGTCCATTTATTTGGAGAAGTGGTTGACTACGAAGACTGACAAGGGCACTACCCCAACTGTCACCAAAGCACAAACGCGTGACTATGCGCGATCGAGAGGTCCCCTAGGAAGATTAACAATGTGAAACTCCTAGGTACGGAAATTCAGGTTTGCCCGACTTACAGGCCCTCAAAGTTTTCATCACTCAGGTACCAAAGTGGGGGGGGGGGGT
>WJFA01000139.1:21439-64475 GCA_009870155.1 Pseudobourletiella spinata | reverse complement strand
TGTAGTTGGGCGAAAGACTTCAGGGTTAGGGTATGCTAGGGGAGGGTCACATACCCTAATAATCCCGAGCCGATCCGTTGTGGACACCTGACTGACCCTCCTATTGAGAGTGAATCACTCTTGACAAGAGATCGCTGTTCGCAAGGTGGTTCACATGGAACGCAACGAAATAGACGCTTCAAAGCGATAACGCTGTGAATTACGCATGCATGTGAATCATAGCCTTTAAATCTAAATTGCAATTTATATCTATGTCTACAAGCCGGCCACCCCAGTGCGCAAAAGTCCCACGAAGTCAGGAAACACAGAAAATAAGACCTGACGATAGATAACTCTATGGTGGACAAGAACACAAGGAAGAGGATCAAAGCGCGCTAATAGTGACAGGGCTACGGTGGTGAGTATGCTATATAGAAATGAGAGCATACCTCTACAAGTTGCAGAAGATCGGCAGTATCCTTGCGATCGCGTTCATGTCGGAAGCACAGATCATGTACACAACGGGGGAAGAAAAAACAGAAGAAGAAGAAGTGAGTCAAAGTTAGAGAGAAACATCATCGATGATGGTCAGCATCAGCATTACTACTGTAGGTGAAGAAGCACTGAAAGGGATTTATGGGTGTTAGTATGGTGTTTATGTGTAAGTGTTTTTTGTGGGTGGGCAGGGTGGACAAAGTAGCTAGCTAGTCTCTTATCTCTCCTCTATACTCCACCTGACGGTCGTGGAAGTCGTTATAATTGGAAATGATGTGAATGAGTGTAGACGGACAAAACGTAGGATCCGCTGTTATCGTCGTCATCATCATCATCACTACCAGTCATACTTAGGGTATCCGATGGTCGTTGGCTGCAGTACGGCCACTGCTAAGGGGTATAACTACGCTTCCTCCTTGTCTCGGTTTCTCATCCACACCATTTACCGCCTGCTCCACCTCACTCAGCAGGGACGATGAGTGTAATGATAATGGGCACATTTTGGCGGCAGAAGCCATGCTAACGCTCATGAAGTTAAAGCGTAAGTACTATTACAGTTGGGGGACCGTATGGCTTCCTTTCTTTTAAGTTCCGAGAAAACGGTCACATTAACCAAGACATGGAGCGTTTCGAGTCATAGCGAGCTAATCTTTGACCTGAGAGCATGTCTACTCCACGTATAAATACACGTGGGAACCACATACAGACATATTCGAATCTTGTATGTCATGAGTAGGTGCGCGCACACTACTTTTACCCACACACATACGCTATGACAATTCCATATACACTGTGACCTGTGACGCACGCACTACACGACACGTACTTACACTGACATGCACACGCCATGACGCACACTTACTGTGACACACACGCTTTGACACGCACTTACACATTGTGACACACACATTCACGCCTATCACAAACACACACTATCAAACACGATATCACACGCACGCACGCACACACTCACGCTATAAGACACACACACTATAAAATACATTATCATACACACGCGAACACGTTGTGATACCCATGGTGCATACACAAGTTCACGTATGCATACGCATACGCACGCACAAACATTGTCCTTAATGTCACACGCAATAACGTGGAAAGCAGCACACACATCCACGTCGTGGACCCTCGACCCAGAAAAACAGGGCGAAAGGGGATCTACAGATTGTCTCAAAATTACAGGTCACATTTGTTTTCCCTCTATATTCGGGGCGAATCAACCTTTGAACAATGATTTCGCGAGCAATCGACACAAATTTGACAAAGTTAAAGTTCTTAAAATTTATTAAAAGTAAAAAAATAACTCCGAATTTTAATTTTTGTTTTAAAATTTTATGTGATATGTTAATGCCTCCTTTCTGAAAATATGACAACAGATTCATTCTTTTTCAGCATAATTGATCATGAAACACCCACCAGGTAGAGTCTGTGGCATTTTTGCACGGATGTGTTAAAACTGAAAGGGTTTTGAAAAACATCAAGAGGTTTAGGTGCATTAAAATGCTTACGGGAAACCCTATGTTAAATTCCCCAAATTTCATACTTGAAAGTCACGCACCCCAAGGACGTTTTGGGCCTTCCGGTACCACCAAAAGCGATGCATACGGATGGAAGTTGCAGCACAAGACCTATCAAATGCGCTATTGCGCATGCCTCTGCGCCATCTGGTTTAGGAGCTATGCGTGGGAAAAGGTCCCATCAATGACAATCTTAAAATACCATGTGGGTTTTACCACAACCTGACTTCTGAACTAGCTGTAAGGTTTGAACAAGATGGATATCAGACAAAATCTTAAAACTTCAGCTTTCGACTGCTCGCAAAATCATCGTGTAAGGTTGATGCGTTCCAGCTGTAGAGGGAAAACAGCAAATGCAACCTATCATTGCGGTACACCCTGTATGCATCACCCACACAACACAGCTAAGAGTACTACGCTTCATACCAAAAGAGTATCCTCAATGGTGTAAAGTTTGCCCACAGGGGCCTCGCATTGCCATTTTATTTTAGTGTCACGATAAATAATTACGGCTCACATTCACCAGGGACAGCCATGCGGAGCCCTCATAATGCAGGTCCACATGTGAATGAAAGGAAGGAGGTAACGCTCTTTTTCACACTTGGAAAGGGTATAAAACCAGATCGTTGTGCTGTTGTGCATGAACAATCACAAAGTTCCTCTCCTGCATCCACCCTCCATCGCTTGCATACACATATTCCTTCACAGGGAAGCACACCGTGAAACTGCTGGCCTCTCCAGAGAGTAATCTTCGGAGGTAGAGACAGAGTGAGAGAGAGACATCTATGGTCCAATTATAAGTGTATATAGTGTACAGCTATTGTGTAAAGAAAACTGGCTTTGTTGTGACACAAATAGAGCAAAAGAATGAGGAAATTTCCCCAACAACGCTCTTCCTCTTTTGTATACCTCGAGACGAGTTAGCACCTTCCAGCCAACCTCCTGCCATCGTCTGATAGTACTAGACAGTAAGCTAACACTCCTGAGGGAAATTCGAATAGAAGAAGAGAAAGAAAAGGAGTTGAGTTGTGAGCAGGGTGAAAGTAATCGTGCGTTGCGCAGAATATCAATGACACATTTACTACTCCTTGCGTCCTGTGACCGCTAGCTTGGAATAACGGTGATGACGGGGCTGATGATGATGGGGATCATCATCATCATACTCCCCATCATAAGTGTAGACGAAAAAAAACGCACTAGAGTAGAAACTTACGAGAGCTTGGAGTATTGTCGAAGGGGTAGGAGGCAACCAGGGCCCCACCATGGAGGTTCCCAGATAGGACAAACTGAATTTTCGAGATCCATTGCTTCACAAACTCCGTCTCCGGCTGAGGTCGTACATTGTTCTGCTTGAAGTAGTCGGGGAAATTCCGATTCAAGTCGTAACCCCTGGCATTGTACCTGTGAAAAATATATGAGGACAGGCTGAGACAGAGACACGAAGGATGGTGACAGTGGTGGGGAAGAAACTCAAATTGAATTTCCCTCGTTAAATCCCATTCTCCCCACCAATTACCATTCTACCGAAGCCAACTCATCCGGCGTCGATCTAATTTCATTTATTTCCTCCTCCGCATGGGTATACGTACGCACCCACACACACACACACACACTCTCTCTCTGTGTACCCTGTAGGACAACGCATGAGTGGCGCCGGAGAGAGGCTGGGAAGGACGGGGACGAGCCGATATAGACACAGATTGAGATAACAGTTCAAAGATACAACCGCCGCACTCGTGCTGAAAAAAAGGCTCCGACGAATGACTGCGGCGGAGCCGGGGCATCACTCGACTTGGCTTTGGCTCCGGACTCAAGCCTATACAATGGGAAAAACCACACTCTCCGAACGTGTGTGTAAATGTACGTATGTGGACGGAGGAGGATTTTAACGCTACTCCCTTCCAATCTCACAATTTTGGAAAAGGGACACAAATTTATACGCCACATTACGGGGACCGTGAGAGGTTACTGATGGCTAGTGGAGCCTTCATGTCAATCAGTCAGTCAGAGAAGGGGCAGAAGGACACAGGGGCTGCGGCCGTCGTCTTCCACCCCGGCAGCATCATTCCAACAGAACACAAGAGTATACGTATCAAATCGATTTCTAACCTCCAGAACAATATCACTTTTTTATGGAACTTCATTTGCCACGTACATGGACAGCAGGCTTTTGCTCAGGAGGAGAGACGTCATAAAAAAGGGAATTTCCTCATTACTCCGTACTGCTACTACACAGTCTATTCCAGGCGATTCATACTTTTATTACTTCATGACCATAGGTTTACCTTTCCCGTCCGAGAGAGAATCAAGTGGATGAGGGGCTCTTGAGAGCCGCACTATCCGCCAACACCATCTCCTTACTGCATGTTTCATAATACAATATATACACGTCTCACAGCTCTCATCTTTCAACCGTCAACGACGGCCGCCCCCAGACTCCAAAAGCCACATTCTCCGTTATAAGTCCCCATTCCTAAATTGCACTCCGCCCTCATTCCCGACCGAATGGAAACTGGAGTCACAACTGTCCTTTTACTACCTGGAATGGGGAATAAAAGTAAACGGGGACGAGGGCCGTTCGAACCGAGTAAGGAAGAGTAAGATTCGGCGAGTCAAAATGCTTTGAAACAATTTCTTCCTGTGCCCCACGGACCTTTCGAACCGGTACGGACTCACTCAGGGAGGATGTGGACAATTCATGAACCATGTAAACTACGACGACTACTACTGCAACTTCTAGCAGTAAAGCGGTTCGAGACATGGCGTGAGGATGTAGTGAAAACTCAAGGGGGAAATAATGGGTTTTATGATGGCACACGAACATACCTTCCCTGGCCGCCTTCGCAAGTTCCTTCCTTGGCCAATTCGAAGCCGTCCGGGTTCATGGAAGGCATGATATGGATTCGCATGTTCTCCAGCAGGAACCTCACGTAGTTATCACGCGGATACTCCGTCACCAGATACTGCAAACAGAATGACAAAGAAAATGAAAAAGAAAACTAGGGGAAAATCAGTTTCCCCAAACACAAGTTGCTGAAGAAGATGCGGATGTGTGGGGACTGACTGCTAGACTCCTTCCAGCTTGTTAGAGTTTATCACTATAAATCGGTTATGTATTGGAGCCGTAATTCTACTCCACGACTTCCCCGTAGAGTACGATGATAAATTCAGGAAAACATTCCCATTCCCCGCCACTCCTCCGCATAAACTACACACCATTTTGCCGAGATAAATCTCAGGGGGGAAGTCGTCCGTCTTCATACAAGTGTAATATCATGTAATATTTAGGGAACCTCGACGGAAAATGACCGTGGCTCTGATTCGCTCCGCACATACTGCAACATCGAATGCATGTTCCCGTCCCCATTCGGCCTGGTTCCTATGTACTGATTTCTCTGCTCCTAGGCGGTGGGGAAGTCAGGCGATATGGCAGCGACGCAAGTGAGGCCAAGCGAGAGAGAGACGAAGGCCGAGTAGTACTCTAGGTCAGACCCGCCGCCTCTCTCAATACCAGTCGCTTTGTCCCGTTATAAATTGATAAATACGGCCCACTCCGTACCCTTTCCCTCTGGACAAGGCTCCCTTCCCGATTCTGAGAAACAGATTGATCGGCTCCTGACGTCCCAAATGTTTGGCCAGCTCGATAAGGCAAGGATGATGCGTCGCTTCACCATGATCTCCAGCCACTCCATCGATATCTTTCCTGCCAGTTTAAGAGTTTGAGAAGCCTAGTCCTACTCTTAGGGTCGACAACGAGGCAAAAGATCCATGCACAAGAATACCATGGAATGGACGTATCACATTTTCCGAACGTAGGAGCACACATCCACCCGCAGACAGGGGAACAATTCACCTTGTATGAGTTTCGTAGGGGAGCTCACATATACACAGTCCTGAGGCTTGCGGTATACGGCAATGGGACAGTGTGACTTTCTATTTCCAAGAGTAACTCCGCACCCATACAAAATTCGAGCCGAGGAGTCCAAAATACAGTAGAATTCACGCGGACCTGATCTTCATCATCATCATCCAGCCGTAGGTAGACTAAATAGACAGAAATTTTGCCACATCAGTGGATCTCCGTGCACGACCGCTCTATCCTCATGCGTTCGTATTGTTCAAGGCTCACGGAAAGGGCGAACGAGTGGGAATTATGTCACGATCTATTCTTCTACAGTATGCACTAGTACCGCTGGAAAGGACAGCCCGGAGGGATGATGAGTCCGAGTCCCCAACATACTTCTGTATACCGACGCCATTGAGATTGCAAAAACTCATTTTCACGTCCAGTAACTCAGTGGTTCTGGTGATGGATAATGTATTAGCCATTAATAACTCCTTGACACAATGTGGCCTCGGATAAGATCGTACTTGAGGATTGAGATCCTGCATTAGCAGTTGGATAAATCACTTGAGTTTCTCCCTCGTTTTTCTTTTCCAAAAGGGATGGGCCGGTGGAATTTGATGAGTGAATGGAAATCCGGACTTCTTCCTTTTTCTCTCCGTTGAGTTTGAAAACCTCTCATATGGATCTTCCAATCTCATCTTCCAAATCCTTTTGCTCGTTAAGGTCCCATAATCCTCCATCCGTACTTCCAATGTGGAAACTACAGTAGGGGCTGAAGTACTTCATGCATGCAGTCCTTCGCTTAGGGAAATTGGATGGTAGGTGGAGAGTGGGTGTAGGGGCCTCAAATGATTGAAGTATATCTTTGATGTCATTTCTCAGCCCCGCCACCAGAGCCCATTCCACGCGGGAGGGTGTGTCATACCCATCGCTGCCTCGGTCTGTCAGTCAGACATTGGGCCTTCCCATGAAATTGTATCGACTGGCGCGGCCGAAGTCAAGTAGGACCCCCGGTGGTACTGGAGTTGACGGCCGCTCGGAAATCTTTCGCTTCTTCCGTTCCTTACTTCCGTTCGGATTCCACGCGATCATTTGAGAAGAGCCGTCAGCACGCATATGATTGAAATCTATCAATATCCACACACAGATTCCCTCTCTCCCTGTTCTCGCTGTAATCCCCCCCGCCCTGAGTGGACTCCGCGGCACCGGTGCGGTGGAAATAATAACGGGATTTCCTTCACCACGTGATTCGGTGTATGTGTTCCATACATGGAAGGGTGGGATGGGAACCAGAACGAGGAAATCGAGGTGGGAGAGGTAAGAGATTTTGGACTCGCTTTCCACAGAATATTTCACGAGCACTACTTCATCTATCCAATACATTGGAAAATCGAGTGGTTCGACTCCTAACCAAACCGTCTAATCCATATTGCATCTCATAACTGATATAGTGCTTGTACGAAGCAAGTTCGCCAATAGTTTGCCGTTTTGAAAGAGATGGCGTAGTTAATTATAAGTGGACAGTATATGTGGACAGTTCAGGTGAGTCATATTCTTGTTGATGAGCTAAATTTTAGGAGGAAAGTGATGTCAGTGGAATGTTTACCTGAATCAAGTGGAGCATCATTTCCCGGCCCACAGCCTCGTTCCCATGCATGTTAGCCACGTACTTGACATCCGGCACGCCCAGCGTATGCTTATAGGGGGACGTAGATACGACCATCACCCACAAGTCCCTACCTGCAAGTAAAAGACGTTTGGGAAAAAAATTATTAACAGACCCGAAAAAATATCCCAAGACCCAGCCAGGCACACTGATGATAACTATGGGAGTGGAAGGATGTGAATTGATTCCCCTGTCGGAGTCTTTTCAATTCTGCAAACTTTATAGCCCATTCAGGCTGGCTAAGCAAACTCGTAAATCAAGCGGATTTGATTAAAAATCTGAGCCCATCATCTTCATGGAGAATGGAAAGGCTCCTCTTTTTTTCTCTCCCTTCAAAGGTATTGTCTGAAACGCACCAACATTGATACGGGCATGTCAGGAAAAATTCCCTTGTAAATAAACGAGAGAGGGAGGGGAGGTGGGTAGGCTCTGAGAAATTCATTCCGCTGGGGAGATATTCCAAAATGGGGGACTTTGAATGGGAAAGTGGAGCAAGTTTTAAACTCTCTAACATATCTTTCCCCGCATCACACATACACGCACTTAAACGATAAAGAACATCTCACACTCTCCTGTACCGTCTTCCGCCTCCAGAATCACTTTACATGCTGCATGGTTGGGTAGAAAAAATCAGAACGAAGCGCACGCAAAAAAAACACATTCAAATACACCCAGGAGTGTGAGTTGACGGTGAAAAAGTTTCGTCCACCAAGAAATGTGTGCCCAAGTCTTCCCCTACTAATTTCCTGTGTGTTAAACTTGTGCGAGGATGAGAGCTCGAAACCACGAGCGACCACCTAATTGATCCCCTCGAAAACTTAGGCCTGTCGCATACGTTCCCCTAAATTTTTGACCGGATTTCATGGACTACTCTGCCGCACGCTCTGTCATTTCCCTCTCCAAGCCTTTAGCCGCACGCTTCCATAATGATCAAGTTAAAGTTGGAGCGGAGTAAAGTTCCTCCAACTTTCTCCCACTTCCCCTCCTTCCCTCCCGTGTGCCCAGATTTGATAAGTAGTGGGGGAAGATATGGTGAAATTATACATTAGTTCCAGCCCAGCACTCGTACTGATTTTCCGAGTGAGCAACTAGGCACAGTTGTTCTATAAGACTTTTGGGGAGGGTTCACGTTCCAATTATTACCAAAAATATCTCTGATACGCTCACGTGCACACACACAGACATACAGTACATGCATATACCACAACTTAGTTCAAAGCTCAGCCTTTACCCTATCCCCTTTCCGGCCAAATAAATCCACGACGGGGCAGATCCACACCAGCACCAGAGAGGGAACATTAGGAGCGGCTGGAACCGAGAAGTAGAAGGAGGAGAAGCAGGGAGAGTAGGGAGTCTGCGCTCCCGTCATTAGTACAAACACCAACACATTCAGAATGTTTTAAGAAAAAAACTAACTCTATTTTTAACCAAAATTCGATAAGTCACGAAAAGGAGCTTGTGAATCAGTTGTTAGGAAATTTGGAAAATTTGCACTGGGCTGCCGTGAAAATTACGTTTCATTCCCACAACCCCGTTCCCAGCGAGAACTCCCTAGTCTCTGTGCTTTTCCCCGTGTAATGTATAATTGTGAGTGCTATCCCCTACTAAAAAAAGTTTTCTTCGTATATCCTACGATCGTCTAGCAACCTTCCTGCCTTCCACATCGTAAAAAGGTTTTACGTCCCTTATAGAAAAGTGATCATCATTTCCACTCTCTGCGCTTCTTCTCCTTCCCCTTCCATATCTCTTACTCTCGCTCGTCTTCTCCCTCACATGCACGCACTGGCTTTGCATTCATTTGTCTCTTAGGAGAGAATACGAGGCGGGAATCGATGAAACCACCGTTTCCCTCCTGGCATCTTACAACACTTCTTTCCCCGCGTGCACTGGTGCTCACACTGTAGAAGATAGAACAACGCGTGCATTATACTAGGGGAAGGTTCTTGGCCCACAAGTCTCCATCTTCGCAACTTATGTTAGTTGCCTGTACCGGTGTGTGTTGTGAACTATGATATGAGCGCACATATGGGGGATATTCCGCGTAATACTCGTATCTACCGAGTGTGTATGTGTATAGACGCGGGTCGGAGGGGGTTACCGGTAGGCACTTTGACAAGAGGAGCCCATATACTTGACACATGGAGGCAGGAGCCTAGATAAATAGAAACTGGGAAGAGGTATCGCCGTATACAAGGCTGTTCCAGGCACATTCCACCATCCTCCTGTGACTCTCTCTCTCTCCATTCTCCTCCGCTTCTCTACCTACTGCTTGTACACTGACAAACACCATGTCAATAATTCAAGCATTTTTCAATATGGAAAAATGGAAAGAGGGGACACCATAGTCAACTCGTTTCTTTTTCCACCTCCATCACCAGCTGCGGAGAGGGATGACGATGGTAAAGGAGCTATCAGTAACACTCCTCCGTGCATTTCGCCGACTGCTACAACCAATGTCTCTGCTCCTGCAGCTCTTTCGACTATGTGGAACACTGCGAATTAACCTTAAGTTCATACTTTTTCGTTAAAGTTTAGCATTTTGAGTTTGCGTATCACCCAGAACTTGTTAAAGAACTTAAACTGCCTTTTAAGTACAACCCGGGAAAATATTGGAGGTGGATTATCCTCATTCATAAGTACTAAAACTCCAATTTGGAGATTTTCCTTTACTTTTTACCACTTAGGCCGTTGCTACAAGCGAGATGAAAACTCACTTTGCCATCTTCGCCAGAATTGTTGACTTAGCGGCCATTTTGACAATAGTTTTCAACCTTTGTTTGTCTAGTCCATTTCGGTATAGGCTATTGGTTTTCTATTTGAAAAATGACCAGAATTCTGTAAAGATAGATCACTTGAATAAAATTTCGACTAGAATAAAATTCGCTATGGTCGAGAATTTGAGCACGCTTCTATTTGCGTTAGAATTATTGTAAGCTCTTCAAACACTAGTGCAGAATTGGACATTGCTTGATGAAGATGAACTTTCAGGAATATTATCTCAACTTCCCAAAGTCCTCCAGTATGAGGTACAGCTGGAAGATGTAGATGCCACTTCATCCCCGAGAAACACGTACACATACTCATTGGTTCCACACTCGTTTTGAGTATTCGACGATTTCCCCTTCTGGAAATGAATCGCTTTAACAAAAGCGCCCAAAGATTCGGTTGCTAACCGCTTTAGAATAAATTTTCCGTGTAGAGAAACAGATAAATATGACTGCGTAGCCTTTAAAGGTAATTGCCTCTTGCCGTTTTAAGCTATTAATTTACTTAACGTATATAGCTGACAACGAACCTTAGCTGTATTTAACTTACCAAAAGGCATCGGGAACCCAATAAGTTCATACGATTTAACCCACGATTTGTGTAGACAAAACGGAACAACTTATGAATAAGAATAAGTTCAAGCATATGTTTGGGTGGGGTGACGGAGAACTTGCAATTTCGTTACTTCAAGTTACTTGAAGAAGTGTAATCTCTTATACATGCTTAATCCGTTAACTTAAGTTTCACTAGGTTGCACTTACGAACCTGCAACATTGCAGGTTCATAAGATCGTCGCGATGTCTGTGTGTCTGTGGACTCCTGTCGGGCACGATAACGGGAGCATTTGTGAAATTTTCCCGGTTTTTTATCTATCGGAATGTATGGTGTACATCTTGGATGAGTTCGTAGATGGGACGCGTGCGCTTAACGGAAGTCGGTGCAAATTGTGCATTTGACATGGGATCGAACCCATTATCACCATCGTAAATGCGACATGTGCACTGCCTCGCCGTACCACAGGGGTAATGCATTATCTATAATATCGAACCAATATAGTACCGCTATATACCGCTATAGTACGGTGATCTAGTAAGCACGTTTCTAAAATACAGTTTGTTTAGCTACGCTAAATTCATTTTGAACCAAACTAAACCACATTCGTATCGAAGCACTATGAACTCGTGGGCTTCCGAGAGAAACCTCACATTAGCATCCGGATGGTATCCTCCGCGAGCTAGACGTATCTGCCGCATTTTCCCCGCGTTCACCTATGCTCGTGCCTTAAATACGAGCTACTTCCCTTTACTGCACATGTGAGTCACAAGACTCTTCCTGGCTTCTTACCCTCCGCCCGACCATTTCTTCCACTTCTACATAGAGCCCCTGATTCATTCAATCAACTGCGAGAGAAAATAGCAGCATCATTTTCATATCGATTGGTTCTGAAACGTCAGAACAGCAGTATAAGTGCCACGTCAGCCACACAAAAGCACACGCATACACTCATACACACAAAAACAGACATGCCTTCTCACAAACAAGCACACTTACCAACGCCCTCACACAGACAAACATGCGCAGTCACAAAAAGACATGCACAGACACACATAGGCCTCTTTATGCATGTACACGCACACGCATAGATGCCACAAAATGCTTCGAAAACTTTTTAAATTTTGTTTCCTTCTTTGCATGCATATTACCACACACATTCTCTCAGTCACGTAAACAATTCGATGCAGACACGTACACACACGCACATATACTATACACCCAGAACACAGATATGCATCCACAAGCCCGCAACACGCATTTCGCGCCATCCGTCAGGACTAACAGTCAGAATAAAGGATCCAATCCACTCCGACTTAGACCCTACTTAGAAAAGTGTTGGAAAGGTAATGTTGATTTGTTAGACAGAATTGAGTTCGTTCTGAGGCGACTCCTTGGAGAATCAAAAAATGCTACCTATTGCAATGGTAGCACGAGGAGTAGGCTTCGTGCTCACCATGATTACATAAATGTTCTAATCCCCTCATTCGTTTCCCCGACTGTGTGTGCAAATAGTATGAGAATTTTCAGCAGCTTATTAGTCAACGTGGGTCGTAGGAAAGAGCATTGGGACTACTTGCCGCAATGATGGTAGGTTTGCTTTAAAATTGAATTCACCTGCGGGCATGTATTTACATACACACATTCTACACGTCTTCCCATCCCACTCTCTTTAATGCCATCACTAATACCGGAGGAGATGATTTGCATAATTTTTCTACCACCTTATTCCGTCATATGAGCGAGGGACTTGAGGGAAATCACGTCCCATTTGGGAGACGGAAGTGTTAATTTTCAGAGAAAGGTCCGGGTAGAGGAAATTGGGTCATATTTGCATGCACATTAGACCTGAGTCATGATGAAGACTTACTCAGGAGGATGGTCTTACAGAGTATCAGAGACCTCAAGAACAGGCTTAATTTTGTTCAGCATTTCTTACTGTCTAAGTGCACTGCTACGCAGCGTGGCTATGAGTATCATGAAATTGCCGGCAGCGTTAAAACAAGTGTGCATGCACAAGTTCGAACATATGGTGAATGCATATATGTTCGCACATGTGGCAGTTCCCATCTTCCCTGTTCACTATACTCTTCCTCTCTTTCTCGCTTGTCCCTCTTTGGTTTCCCAAGATAAAATCCCGACAAGTCGTCTTCACTTATCTTAATATCGAAAAGATGTGGTCACATAATCTGTAGGAATGGCCGGGTTTAAGATCCACCGCGAGCGGTTCTCAGGCCATAGAAATATGGAGCCGTGCCAGAATTCCACTGCAGTGAACATGGACTGCCACCGTCATCTCCCCACGATCCTTCTCACATACTTGGCTTGTCTGCCCAACTTCCAACTTTTATGTTGTGCTCGGTAGCACGACCATAACGTCTCCTTATTTGGCATATTAATCAAGCTAAAGTTTTGATTTTACTAATAGATAATGCTTGCAGTCTGCAATAACGGTAGGATCCTCACCACGCTTGCTCTATATCTCCACGTGTTGGACCTCTTTTTACTCAGTCCGTGTGCTGCTGCGGATCTAACTCAGTTATTGCCTCAACTCCAAGTGTGTAGACATTATAAGGATAGCGTCGGCATTCATGCCGTTATACAGCAAGGGCACTTCACAATTTTTCCCCCTCTCTTGCAAAGGTCCTCGATTTTTGGGCACATCTTCACTAGCACACAAATTAATCCATCCACCTCGACCTGGAAGGCAGGTTTTCATGAGAACAAGAACAGTTAACTCCGAGGTGAATGAGTTGTTCGTCTCACATCATCTCCAAATTCTCTTTTCCTAATTTTCTGTAGTGCCGAGCCGGCTTTACGACCATCATCCACACTCAGTCAGTCACACTTCTCCGAATAAGTCAGTCGAGGTATGAAACTCGTTTCCATGATTGTAATCACAATACATTAATGCAACCCCGAACTAAATTCATTCAGCTACTGGATACACCTGCAATTCATACAATTCACCCCGACAAAGTTGTGCGTCATAAATTCCTCCTGCTATGTGCCTCGCTCTCTGACTCACGGTGGACAATCAGGTTCTTATTATTGTTGTACTCTTCCATATTCTACTTCAGGCCCCGTTGTAACTGTCTACCGAGGAACATTGCGAGCTCGAACGGTTCCTATCTGCCTCCTTTCCACGCACACAAAAGAGGATCTGAGAAGCCATCCTAATCAGCCACTCTGATCTCCTCTGGGATTACGCATCCTGCAAGCCGCCGTACAGCCTTAACCTAACCGACAATAGTGTCACTGTTTTAGGATATCGGTTTTTCATCCTAGACTCATTCGCCCGCACTGAATCTGAGATTGGCTTACGGACGAGAGCCTACGAGGGCTAATGGACGCTGGAAGCGAAACACTTTCAGTCACAGATGGTGAGAGGGCTAATGGGTAAAGATGTTGTGAACAGCCCGTGCGGACGAAGAGTTCCACTAGACCGAAACGGAGTGAGAGTTTAAACAAGCTTTTTCACACCAAACCCGGCAGCTGACTGGCTATGTGGAGCTGGGCATGTGCTAAATATTGATTTAGCTAGGCTCATCATAAGGAATGTGGGCTGAGGTGCGAGGTCGTTATCTCTAACTTCCAGTGAGCAGGACCATGGGAATTTGATGTATCCGAAACTCAAACACTGCCCTTACTCTCTCATGTCCTCCACACATATACAATTTCTATCTTGTGGATACACGCGAGTCTGCAGACGACTTCACCACCATGCATTTCGCCACGCACATGAGCTCAAGTATCAGACGTACGTCAGACGCTACAAACGGCAAAGTAACGCATACTACGAGCGAGCACACACCCACGAGCTTGGCCTGGTCTCGCATACTGGAGCAGATTGCTAGATATTCCGTCCCACGCGTCCGCAGGCTGTTCATTAGATCTACGGGAGATCAAATGCCGCTGAGAATTTGCAGGCTACTGTTTATTTAACATGTTCCTCATCCATTCAAACCGGGATTTCCACTCCCGGACTTACACTGCCGATAAAATTAACAACTATTAGATTACCAACTAATCATGATAATCCTCAAGCTTCCCATTATTACTGCGGGGAGATCTGAAACGGAGGAACAAGTTAGAAAGTGCTCAATTTTCCAAATTGGATTGAATTAGATGAGATGAGATTGACCGTACTCACACCTTTCCCGTGCTTACTATTATTATTAGAAGTCAAAACTGATAGTTGTTCAACCCAATCCACCATTGGTCCAGTCTTTTATCAGCCACAACCAATACCACTGACAATACAGTAATCACAAATCTTTGTAGAAACTAAGTGAGTATGCTAGACGTAGATCCAACCACCGCATCTATTATGCAGTCGCTAGCCAAAAAAGTTTCTTTTGATATACAGTAATAATCAGCAGGGAACAGTTGAAGCTTTAAGTTTGGACAAATGTCATTTGCCTCTGCGGTCATTAATTACAAATGAACCGAACCCGGTGCAAGTATACTCAACCTCCCTGAGTGCAGCAGTCAAAGTTGAACGGAAGAGTCCTGGACATTGTCGACATGCAGTTTCCCCACGATACAACAGGACCAGCCGCGGTGCTCTTTAAGGATAATTCAAAAATATCACTACTAGCCCTGGCCAGATTAAATCTAATGGAGCTCTACCCTCTCGTCATGAGGTTTTGTAGGAAATGGGGTCGAAGCAAAAGTATGTGGAGCAGAAGAGGAAAAGTGGGATCGTGATTAGAGAGGGGCCGGTAGTTAGCTAAAACAATAATAGCTCAAGTTCTAGGGAATCAACACCCCTCGCAACAAGATCCTTGTTCGGCATTCCACTGGAGAGAAGGCTCATGTGTGTGCACGTGCACTTATCAATTAGCACTTTTATGACAGAAGGCAAACGTAGAACTTACCATTCACACTTTTCCCCACCGAGTACAGAGCCGTTATATTTGGATACATAGCATTCACGGCCCGGAGGTAGGCCGTCAAGGCATCGTAATTGTGATAGTCGAAAGAAAGCGGTGGTGGGCCCGGACTGTACGGATGAGCCTGGTCAAGAATCTCCTCTCTTGGCATTAACCCTGTGTTAGACCAGAACGTCCATCACTATCATCATCACCCAATAAAATACCGGTATGCATTTATTTTTTGTCCGGAAGTCAGAACTGGTGTGCGTTGACGTCAGCCGATACTGCTAGAGACGGTGTACTCTATCTCTACATATATACATTGATATATTTTCGCTTAACGCTCGCGATGCCATAAATCATCCTGGCGGGCCAACAGTAGTTACGAGCTGACGTCAACTGGTGCTGGCCATTACTCTACCATCCACCCCTGCACCCTTCTATCTGTGCGCGAAAGCTGCACAATTATGAGGGAATCCTCATCATACTCACTTCGGTATAATATTCAATCGGTTATTAATTAATCGCCTAGTGAACATCTTACTTCAACTTTTAATCTCTTTCAGTATGACACATGCAAACAAGTGTTTCATGTTTTACTCTCGCACTCTCCCAGTTAAAACCTAAACAGTCAGAGGTCTATGACTCAGGAAATTCCTAAGGGATCAAATGGTGTGGGGTTACGGCCGGCAAACATCTTCCCACCCTCACGCGTCATTCATTGCCAGTAAATACGACAATGAGGTTGAGAACCGTCACCAAAATCCTGTTACTCAAACGGAACTTCCCTTCACCCCAACTCCTTCGCAGCTCTAGAAAGGGCCCTACTTAAAAATTACCTTCCCCAATGTGGCTATCAACCGCTCGTAAATGCCCTACAAAAAGGCCATGGGGCATAGTAGTAAAAGTTGTTGGGATTTCCTCAGACACGAAAACAAAGAACAATCACTACGTGGTTGTAGTACTCATACTTTCTAACTATGATGAAAAAACATTTTGTCAATTTCCATGGAGGTATGATGCTGCTATGGTCAAAACTCACCATGGAGGGCAAATGGGACTCTGTGGTTGTGGGGAAAGTCATCCGTCCGGACACTTTGGACCACGTTGAAGACGAGGAGGGCGAAGAGGGTGAGGCTGAAACTCCGGCACAAGGAAATCCGTTCCATTCTGAAAATCAGGGAGATAAATCATGTTATTAGCTAACGATCCTTAAGCAGTTGTACTTCACACTGGATTCTTAGCAAGCCATTCCCGCGTGACCTCTCGGATCATGTATGCACTAGGCTATGACGATTCAAGTAACCCTCGGGGTACATTTGCACATCCTCGAGAATACTCGAAAATAAATAGCTTCACTAATTATGTCAAAGTAACTCTCACATGACTGTACATTACACACAGATAAGCTGCACCACATCGTACACATACACATAAATACAGAAGTAAGTGCTCTATCATGGCAAATAATTACACAGGCGCCGAATATATTCCACTCGTTCAGGCGCCACTACTCCAAGGTCTTTGAACTAGGGTTGCCAAATATCCATGTCGACAGCTTTCCGAAATATCGTAGCTCCCGCTGCAGAAATTCTCGATTAGCAAGGTATACGTTCGTAGCGAGAATAAAATTTAACATTCTTGACTCAAAGTCATGAGTTTGATGAACGGTTGTGGTTATCAAATTCATACAGTATAATACTGCATCGTTAAAAATCCCTGGAAACCACATGAACCCTGATGAATGGGTTTGTAAAGCCGTTAACCTCATTTCCAATAACATGGAAATTTTCGGATTTTTTTTGAAGTATCCATTTCTTGTTTAACATAATCGCATAGATACCACTAAGAAATAGCTCTGTGAATTCAAAAAAATCCCACTAATTGCGAGTATCGCTGTAAATCATGATTTAATTCAACCTTAATATGTCTTTCGGCTCAAAATGACGGCGGAGCTGATATACCCGCGAAATGCATATTATCCCCTCAGAAGACACTACAATAAATTTAACCGGCCTCGAAATGAGTGTTTTCACGAAGTAATTATTGCACTTTTAATCACTCTCACATGAATGTGACCGCGTAAGCTCGTGGCACTTGAGGAGCCTCCAGAAGGGAACCCTTGTGCGAGAGGACGAAAATAGCCAGCGGGTACGCACAGGAGCAGATCCACAATGGCACTGTCACACAAAGCCGTAGGGAAGAACTCTCAAATTTTTCTTCCAATAAATGCGTAATATATACCGCCCACCTCGGAGCTGACACAGTAGCAGTGGCCGTCCCACGATGGGCTAGCAAATATGCTCAAGCTCCGGCACTCTCGGGTGAGGAATGAGGGGTCAGGATTGCTTGTAGTTAATTGTACTCTCTGTCAATCAACATAGCCGTGGGTAATTGAAGCGGGACTGTCAATGGGAGAGAACCTCCATCAGTGGGATGTGGGCAAGTACTGTGAACCACAGAAGGACAGCGGTCCACGTAAAGTGTTGTGTGCGTCTCGTTCGTTTCGTGCAGCAGTGGTATATCGTCAACCCCAGATGATTTAAGATACAGTTTAGCGTGTAGCACTTGGAGCTTCAAGAGGTGGTGGAAGACGAGGGAGAAGACGGCATGAATCAGGAGTCGTGTGAGTTTCCTGCAATAGATTAAGAAGAAGGAACGAACACCTTCCAATGAATCCTCTCGTCGGGGAGCTTAGTATGACTATTATTACCCCCATATTGTTGGTAGCAATTGTAGTAACAGTAGTACTGGTTCCAGTAGTAAGGCACGACATAGGCCTCCGGATTCAAAAGTAATGTCCACTATCGACATGCACCGTACGCCAACCTCCACACAGTTCTTATGGGATTCACCAGCGTGTGCCCAGCATGTGTGTAAGCCCCTTTCCGCTTCTCTGTACATAGGCACACACTCTGGACTAAAGTTCAACCCTTGTTTTTGATCAGGAGCGAGGGACGAGGACATTCACGAGAATGTAGGGCTCATGAGAAAAAAAGCTCTCTCGAGCTTCACACAATAAGAACATGTAATTAAAAGTCTCCCTTCCACAGCCCCAACCCTCATATTATCTTGAAGAGAATGTTGGTACGCGTACAAGTATGTGGCTAAGCCAGCTGCATTTAATGTGGTTTATCAGTTTTGCGCCAATTGCTCCCACCGACCACCTCCAACGACGACTACTAATATGACTGCTGCTGCAGAATACATCTTCTCACATAATGTGTAGGAGCCCATCCCGTGAAACATGTTTCGCTCACTTAGCGGACACCGGACACTAAACTATTCACTATCCTGATACTCACCGTGGAAGATGAGCTGTTCCTAACATAAACACACCCACAGTACAGTATTAGTTACACCTCTACGTTTCCCCCGCTCGGATGCAAAATAATTATGAGCACAATATGAATGCTTTCAATGTATACAGTTATTTCTCATGAAGAAAATGGTGAAATAAAGTCCTTATTACGAGAGGGCAGGTTATAATTGTTGTCGACAATCTGTAACTCTGTATGGTAGACCCGCCGGCTACTGCGGAAGCGTGTGTACCACCACCTTACGTCAATACCATGCAATGATGTGGCGGCACCAGCCCTTTATTATAGCACTCTGTGAGATATTGTAGGAGCAATACAGTGTCTTATGTGTCTATGGAGGGCTGAGGAAACTACCTGGCACTCAACTATAGACAGCGGCAGGTGGGCGCCAAGGAGTAGAAATATTGGTTAGGCACGACCGCGAAGACAATAACATTGGGGCACAATTACACAAATATTGTATGTTTGTACATATGTGCATATGTATGCAAGTAAAAATGTTCAGCTCACTACTCAGGGACAGGGGAGAGCCATGAACTTGTCCAAGTACCGGTTTGACTCAAACTCTTCGTAGTTTGTCTGGTAATAATATAATCTCACGGCTATCGTCGCCGAGTAGATTTTCTTCACGTGTGTACAAATAAGTCGAGGGTTGATGACGAAATGATGAGCATGATGAGGGGAGGGTGGTGCCGCACTCAGTTACTGCACAAATTAAAAGTAGACTAGATGGACGCTTTTTCGTACTACTCTCCGTATGTCTAAATCCCAGTTCTTCCCTGCATGTTTTCTCCATCCTGTTGCCCGTTTTACCTTGTCACCTAACTGTGACCCGGTGAGACTTATCAAGATAAACAATGGGACAACGCTCATCTCACCTGTGTTCACACTATGCACACAATCAGTGGTACATCCGAGGGGGGAGAGACAATGCATACGAAGCAATTAGCCGGGAGATTTCCAAGAATAACGAGGAAAGCCTTTGTTATCCTTCTCAGGACACACAGACATATACACGTACGTAGGCAGAGAACAGTAATAATTACAGTCTCGCAGGGCTTATACGGTGGTCAAAGTAACAGAATACAGTAAATGCCACAGTGTCATGGCCTCCACAGTGACAACAAGAGCAGTAACAGGAGCCCCGACATCAACCACGACTCCTAGAGTCCCCATACACTTTTAAACAAAGCCGGCAGTGGGATGTGAGGAGAACAAAGAGTGACAGCTAATAGAAACATGTACAGGGAGTCTCATACATAACATCAGCTGCCACAAAAGCAGAGCACACAGGTTTCCTCTGACCGGATCAGAGTGAGTTCCCCAACTCGTTCGTTCGCCTCTCATGAGAAACTAATGGGAGAAGGAAATTATGCCATTGTTCGAACTCCGCTTGGTAAGGTACCATAGTTTACCATGTGAGCAAAACTCCCCTTCCATATAGTCTTGAGTCCAAAGGTGAGACGGGAGAGGCGTGAAAACTGCGTCGGCAGAAGATCAGCCGCGCAAGTCTACGGAACTGACACCAACGAAGGACAATAATTGACCTTGAATATCTTTGCAGATGCGGAAAAATAGCTGATGGACAAGAAAAAGACGTATCCTCCATATGGGAACAAAAAGCAGGACGACGATGAGCAGAGTAGAGAGAGAGAGACGCGGAATCCAATGCTCCCATGCGCCCACCTGTCAGTTGGTGTTGGTTACAAATTCAATTTACGCTACGAGTAATTCAATTACGCAACCACTTCGTATGTGACCACAAGCACGAAAAACCACAATCATTCGTCAAAACAACGATTATTCCTCCGTCATGTTTAAGGGTCGTAACATATCAGATGGAAACAGAGAATCTGCACATCAGATGGGTTCATATAATATATTGAGTAACTCTTATCTGTTGCTTACTAGATCAGATCAAATGCAATGCGTATCTGATCAATCTGGGCTCGCCAATTCAAATACAATTTATAATGAATACTTACGAAATTGTCACTATCATGTTCTTCGAACTTCTGTCGCAGTTCCTTGTATTTATTTGTGACGTGCTACTTATACAGAAGTGAGGGAATTGCCATAAGGGTTATGTGGGAGTTTCGTTACATAATATCTTCGAAGCGACGCTGAATCTGCAGTAGTTAAGGAAAGTTTAAATCGAGAAAATAAGGAATTAAGAAGTTCCAGCGTCCAGCGTTGACATTAGTTAGATCTTTTAAATTTTGAAGCTAATTCAAAAAAATATAGGATTATATGAAATATAATCAACCATGTGTGAAAGAATCCCAGATTCAAGCTCACACTGCAGCTTATTAGTTACTTCTGTAATCTGGCCACTGAAAAATGTCTAGAAGTGATAATTTTTTCATCCAACTATTTCATACAATGTAAAACTCAAATATTCTTTACATTCGTGCAATTTTTATGAAATAACTTGCCAAACACATTGATCAATCGGGTAAGAAATCATCTCCTGAGATGGTGCAGTTTACGGAGCGCGAGAACCGAAAATTCTTCCAATTCATAACTTAGTTCAATCCTGATTTTTATCGCCTTCTGCTGGTATTTACTGCCTAGAATCAATTGTTACGTGTATGGAAGAAAAATACAAATAAAATCGTTATTTCCAAGAAAATGTTGAAATAATAGATGGGATTTCGCAAAAGTGGCACCAAGTTGTATTTAAAAACCTAGCATTAAAATAATGATATCAGAGACAGATTATCTCAGGTCATATGATATAAATAAAAAATCTGATCAAAATTTTCAGATGAAATTGGATTTTGAAGAAATATGATGTGGGGTATGTAAGATCAGATTCAGGTCACTAATTTTTCCTCTGCCAATTTCCAGATCAGATCAGATAATCCAATTATCTGATCTGTTCTGACCCTTTCATGCTTCATGCATTTAGTTTCATTGGAAATGTGACTCACTGATGATCTGTTTATTACACTTGTGAGCACTCAACAAACATGTTCAACCTTCACAATCCCCTATTACCATCACCATCTCTATTTTTCATGCAAAACTTTTTAACATACTTCTTTCATACTATGGAGCAGCCTCGGAACTTTCGTCGACCTTCTCATGGCTCAGGGCAACACATACACACAATCTCAGGTTTTCTGGATGGCGACCCTCAGTTTTCCCCACTCCATCACATCGCTCACGTGTATGCAGTCAATGCGGACAACCTCATAAGTATTTAATCACGGGAAAAGCGCGGAAGGCTATCTATCGCAAGGCTATAGCACGGAAGAAAATCTATTACAAGCAAATGGTGGCATCTATACAAGCTTCTTTTTCCTCATAAATACAAAAAATCTCGCTCTCCCCTTTCATCTGCCGCGTCTACACTGAACAAGGTCAAACCGACGAGATGGCAGAACGAGTTGGAAAAAAAGTGACAAAGCATTGAGGAAAAAATGAATTATCCTGGAGGAGTAGGCCGTTACTGGAGCTGAAAGGAAAGTCTGACTTATCCACGTCCCGCGGAGAGCTTCACACTGACTAAGAGGACCAAAAATATGAATGACTCCTCTGCTCCTTGCAGAGATGGAAATTAGAAATTCAAATAATTCAATTCCAAGTGTTCAGTGTGCGGAATGGAGAATAATGATCAAGGCCTTTATCATCTACCATGAGAAAAAGTCAGCAACTAGAAGCAGACTTGTGTACTACCGGCGCCGTGCCGCTGAACCACACATGCTTTCAGGAAAAAATATTGGGAGTATGAGCGTGGGAAGGGGAGCAATTTCATAGCTATTGTTATTATTTTAAGCCCATTTGCCTCCGTGTTCCCTTCCCCTGCGTGCCAACGCCGGCCCAAGAGCACAAACGAACCATGTGATCCTCGGCTCCGCCGCGCTAATGAACTGCATAACGGAAATCACCGTCTGCACCGTCTGATTTTGCAGTTGTTGTAATATTCTGAAGTAGTACGTAGTGGGGCAGTTTAGTAAATAACAATCAGCATGACAACGAGTACAGTGACTCTGAACCCGGCCGAAGTCAAGCCAGCCCGATCATCCATACCAGCTACGCTTTCACATTTCCCATATCATACGCGATGCATCATCAATGAAATAAATTGGAATTCACAGAATGGGATAGCATATCGTTCCGTATTCCCACTCGATCATGCTGAGTAATGTTGACCCCCCCCAAATCAACGACTCTCTGTGCAACTATGTACTCTATTATCAATTCTAAACCTGCATCCAATCATAATTTATTTTTTGGAAAATGTAGGTCATCCTCGTCGGTGACATCAACATTAATCGGAATAATAATTACCATCATTGTGATGCGCTTGTGAGTATTCTCTGTGGGGACAGGACAGTACCGAGTGCCCGCAGTTTTGCGTCCGCCCATCTTTCGATTCCAAATGAGCATGAATGAAAAATGTTTTGAATGTTCCTCATACACCGGAAAACCTGACCTCAAATTCCCTCTAAAAGTTTTCCAATTTTTGGTTTTGTTCCATACACACCAATAAAATATGTAAACACAGGCGGTATAGTTAAACTCCCTGACCTCATTTCACTCCTAAAATGATGACAGTTTCATTGTGGATGTGAGAGTGACACTATGGTGAGAGATCTGTGCGTGGGACAAAGTTAAAAATGAACAACTGTGATGAACGATGAGTGTGGGGGGGGGAAGAGAAACCGGAAATGTTGAGAGCATTCTCACAAGCTCAGCAAACCGTATAGACGGGAGTGATGGGAATTATAATTGTTGCTCCAATGCAATGCAGAGCGGACGTCAGTGCTCTCAAGCGCGGCGAGTTGGCGAGAGATTAGAATCCACTCTCAGATTTTCCATTACATTTACAAAACGATACAAAATGGAAAATGGACAAAGATAGGGGATTCCACGGGACTTTCCTCCCCAACTTATTTCCGTCCCGTCGTCCTCAATGCAGCCATCCCATCATCATGATGGACGGAGCGATATTCCTCTCTCTGCCGTCCCACATTCCACAGAATCCAGCCAATTTTTCCGAGTATTTCTCCTCGCAGTTCCCTCGCTACACAAGGAAATGAATCATATCTCCGGAGTTGGAGGCGCTCACATAGAATAGCGCTACTGATAGCATATCGTTCTCCACAATTTTTAGAGTCCCCCAAAAGGATATTTCAGGGAAGGTTATTTGTATGTTGGTTCACGGTTGTGTTTGCGTATATATGTCGGCAGATTGTGGATGTATAAGACTGTACCCTTAATACTCGGACGAGAATATCAATGAGATGAGGGTGATACAACACGCTGATGATTAAACTACCACTGAAACTTCACGGGGGATAAGGCCCACTGAGGAAATTCAAAATTAGAGGACTTTTTGAATGGGTTGAGGACGACCAACTTTAGGACAACAGATCATGTTTACCAACCGGAGCTCGTCATACGTTTCCTCAACCAAACGTATGGAATCCCTCCTCAGATCCCTGAGTTGGAAAGCTCACCGTGCGCCGGAGGTTAAGAAGGATGTACAGGGGTGGCTAATCTTATTAAGGCTTTTCTCATCATTAAAATAAATGCGGAGTGAGACGAATGCAGTCATCCAGGAAGGAAATTAGATGGGTGCCAGCCGTCGGCTGGGCTACATCCGCAGTTCTCACTCAGTCACTACGTAAATAACTGCTAGGAATGCTCATACCCTGAGTGAGGGGCTGCCTGACTCAGGTTGAACCACTAACAACAGAGGAACCTCCGCGGTTTATCGGCTCCCTGGAAGCTGTGAGAGAGCAACCACAAATTTCAATTACTCTCTCCACTCCCGAATTCCCACATGAATGAGCCAGCAAATTTGCCTAGTTCAAAGTGGCTCTAATCCTCTCATCAACCCTTGACGATTCTAGGTTGCTCAAGAAGGAGGAGGATGAGGACAGGAAGAGGTCGAACATATCCAAACGTCCCGACACACATCCCATGGCGAGTTCATATTTATATGAGGAGCTGATGACACGGTAACCCACCCTAGAGTCCTATCATTCAAAATGCCTTCGTACATGACCCATCACATCACCCAGTCCCATGTCACGTCCCAGCTCAATTTTGTCAAAATGTTGCAAATCTGAAGCTCCATGGAATGGAATGTAATTCATTATCTTGAAGAACTGTCATGGTGGCACGTTGAGCGATAGTTCAAGTATTTTCTCTCTCCGAACAAAATGGATCCACGAGAACTTCGGCAGAGTTGGTGTAAAGGATACGATGGGTTCACACGCTGGCTCCGCTAACCCACAACACCACCGTGACCAGGGATCCCACATCCCACCCCGCAAATGGACAGTCTTCCCATTTTTTATCTATCGCCAACGCACACAACTACCGGCGCGAAGCGAGAAAGGATGTCTGGGGACGATTTATGGATAAAGTCATGTCTTCCAGAGAAAAATGACCCCTGCACATGCACCATCTCCATCAGGGGATGTGAATCCCGACCCCCAATCTCCCCTCCCTTCCCACATGAAGGAAGTAACGGTTTCCACTTCCCACTCCTGTACCCACTCGGTCTGTGCTACAGGAAGGGGCTAGTGGTACTAGCCACATGACTTGAGAATATTGCATTGGAGTTCACTTCCCGTCCCTCCCATTCCCTCTATACCAATGGACGGAGGAAACGGTGGCACGAGGATGCCACCCGGGGCGTCTAAGTGACCGCCAACATGCGATCAAGAGGGATAAGTGGATTTAAAAATGGGATATTCACATCCTGTCAGGAAATTAATACCGTTCTGGAGATGTCCGTGAGGGGTGGAGCAGAAAGGCGAAATGATATTCTCGACCCATCCTTCTTTCCTCTACGTGTAACTCAAGGCACACTCCAGACCAGATACATGGGCTCTGCCTTTCACATTGCAAAAATGTGTTCCTTTTCTTACATGACAACCCCCATGTTATGCATAGGACTCTGTGAAGCATGAGGGACACTAGAATATGAGAATATATATACACATATATAGGACCGCGGGAGAAGCGAGGTGGAAAATGCTGACTGGATTTTCTTGAGCATCAACTTCTACAGCTTAGAGTTGTACTAGTAGTTTTCCTGATCACTGTCATCTTCCTCTCCCTTCACAACTTCCAAACCACCACCGTCTTGCCCCTTAAAACTTTCCTCTCTCCGACAGTGGTGGAAAGATGAGGCCCGAGGAGAGAAAAGAGATGGGAAGGGGATGACGCGATTTCATTGGAGCAGTTCAAATTGTTTGTGGCACGGAAAAGATGCTCCTGACATTCTTGAAAGGGGGACTAAAATTAATGGGAAATGATTTAGTTATTCATCCTTTGAGCTCCCTCACCCGCACACTTGGGCTATTGTTCCGCGCCCCACTATTAAAACCCGTCATAATTACTCCGTCGGGGTAAGAGAGGAAACTTCCTCGTTACCTCCTCCGGTCACCGGTTCCATCATCCCCACTGAAAGTGCCCCGTCATGGATCCTGTCCACACGGGATCGTTAAGTACACAAAAGACGGCGAGCCCCATCTCTTTATCACAATGCTTATTCCCACTCTCTCCTCCGCCTAGAATGATTATAGATACAGATGCACACTCGTGCTCTCACACAGTTAGTCAGGATCCTAGTCCAATGGTCTCCTATCCCCATAGGGAGAAAATGTGAAAGCTGACGGAGCAGCCCCCCGCAGGAGGTGGAGGAGAACACTCATGGAATACGGCAATTATGTCCGTAGTTTTTGGGGGTGATGGGAAGCGGTGGGAGCGGTAACTGGAGTCAAATTGGATATTTTTTCTGAATAAAGGCTATTTTCGAAAGAGAGCGACAGAGAGAGGGAGAGGGCAGGTACAGAGGAATTTTTTCCGCCGCATCAGCAGATTTTATGCAAAAAAAACATATTGTTCTCGTGTCTCAGTAGCCACATTACTATATATTTGGGGAAAACGAAAAACGGAGGGTCGGGAACATGGAGAAGAACGTGTCAAAATCTTGTCAACTAATAGTTTTCGTCAGTCTGTGGCAGACTAGGAGAGAGGGGGGGTTGTCGTCCCGGCCTGCTTATAACAAATGTGAGGGGATTCACGATATTCGCTCTCCCGGCATTTCGGGAAAGGCCGAGGCAATTTCTCTCGATCTACTGTGATTCTCATTTTATTCAATAGTTTTTCCATCAATACTCCAGCTGCTGGCCCCACCGCTAAATACTCTTATCACCGTGTGCTCATCAAACTTTTAATATATCCTGTTTTCAAAGGGTACTCTGTAACCGAACCATTAGAACCTCCTCCATTTCAACTTCAACCCACGGTCCTATTTTATCCCCTTCCTCCACTCGGCCTGTCAACATTCATTCTCTGGTACAAATTGCTCGAGGATCTTCCTCCATTCTGACAGCAGGGTTTTCACCACCACCGTTTTCCTGTGCTGGGCTATTTATGCTCCGGCTGGAATACTGGATTTTCCGCTCATATAGAAGTTATATGTATCAAGAGCCGTGGACCGCAGCTAGGAGTAGGAAGAATCTTGTGCTTGTTCTAATATGTGTGCGCAAGCGTAATAGTGGGGATGAAAACCGGCGGTCTCTGCATCTACTATTATTATCCGAACCAATTCAATCAAGCATGAATAATGTCTGAGATACATCTACCAGTCCATATGTGCCTCCGTTCTGAAGCACTTCGAATTCTGGAGGAGGATAACGGAGCCGTTTAGGAGTCCGAAATTTTATGAGACATCTCCTCTAAGGTTATACAGAAAGTGACGGTGAATAGTAAATATTGAGAGAAACTTTAGTGGAAATCTTATGGGGCACACACAAATATAACTAGAAATACACATATGAGTCCACGCAGATATTCACGCAATCCTCACTGACTTACATACACAAATCCACACAGATATTCTTCACACATATCCTCGCAGACACATAAATATGTGTACATTAGCCCCTTAGACAGCGCCCTTAGATACACACATATCCTCGCAGACACATAAATATGTGTACATTAGCCCCTTAGACAGCGCCCTTAGATACACTCATATCCAAACTTACGCATACACACATCCATGCAGAAATTCACAAACAAACTCGCTCTGCTCCGCAAAGTTCGCTTCCACGACCCAGAACCATAAGCAATAAAATCGGTCGGAAACAATAATGATTTCTCCGGACTCGTAGGGTGCAGTTGTTCCATGTACAACTTCCAAGGATTCGCTGAAGTATTGAAATGTGGATGAAAATAACATATTTTCCTCATGGGGTATCAGGGTATCACCATGTCTGATATCTCTTCGTAATAAATTGGCTACTTTGGAACCCTCAGAGACATAATAGGCTGAAACATTGATCCCCTTTAATATATTTGTTGCGGCAACGACCAAACTTTCCCATCCTCTTCCTCCTTGACCAACTTTGTTCGCTCGGAGCCTGCGGTAATCAGAGTAATTGGTCAAACTGACTCCGACGAACGGACGGAGGAGAGAGGATATGTTTCAGGAACGTCACTTCAATGGCTATCAGGGCCAGTCCAGTCCGACTCTGATAGTCAGGTGGGTTGGTTCTACAAAACGACTCAACGTAATTACCTCACACAGGACTTATCCGTGTCATTAAGGAGATTGATAAGGTCAATTTACCAGGAGCTACTCCCAAAAGCTCCGTCAGCCACACCAACTCCACTCTGAGAGGAGAACTTCCGAAAGGGCCATGAAGAGCAAGTGACCGCCGCTGAGCGAGCGGCATTGAAAACCTGAGGACGATAACGTCCTCAGTATCTATTTCACCTTGCTCATTAACCCCATCGGAGTAACGTTGATGCTATGCAGCGGAGCATCAAATTGGAGAGAACTGTCTGTGGTGAAAAATCAAGCATCCACTTGAGGTGTAAAAACCCGCAATACCTTTTAAAAGGGAGTTTAGTAGACCCATCCACCAATTCCTGTGCAAAACTTTTCACGCCAAAATTCTCTCTTCTTCTCAATCACCCCTTCTATCTTATATGCATGTCTGTTCCCCCATATCAGGCCCTCCAACGGAAAAACTTTCGCCCATCTCTGTGCAGACCTGCCGGAGGCGAGGTATCATAGTACACTTGCTCCGGGAAAATTGAGTAACATGAGATGACCAATCGTTAGTAGGTGGAACTAACCTGCTTGTCGATCGCTTGAATATGTTGTCCGTTCCGTCCAACAGGATCATCCGTCTTTCTTCCAACCAACTGACCTTCATAGACTCGACTCAACGGTAGTTTATTAGCAGATAATTTATTGACCAGGAGTGGGAAAGAAAAACTTTGCGGAAGTCAATGATTTCCTATGGGATGGCCAATTTCCCTCAATTGCAATGAACACTAATTAGAACAGATGAGGGAAATGCGGACAAACAGAGTTGGATCTGAATCAGGAGCACAACCCATGCACAAAGTCACTTAACTCACACGCAATCGTAGGGGGTGGAAAGAGAGGAATCCGGGGGAGCCTGTTGCTGATGTTATTTATTATTTAAGTTTCCCAACTTTCTCTCACATTTTTCTACACGTCACACTTTCAAGATGATTCTTTCTTGACTTCCGGCAGAGACATGTGCTACCACCAACGGCGGAGTAAGGCTGATGTGAGTACTGTTCTCCGATGCTTTTCACACGTCCATCTCACTTGGGGGCTTAGCTCTGTATCGTTGTAGCGCTCTGGAAAAATCAAATTAACCACTCCACCCGTCCCCTCCAAATGGTCTTCGGCAGTGCTATGTAATGGAAGTGGCGAGAGGGAACTGGGGCTGGGATTTATTTCTCTGTTTTTGTTTGCATGCGTGGGAAGGAACTCTGAATGATGAATGACAGTGAGGCGAACACGGGACGACTGAATGTGACGCTGTATGTATGTGTGTGTGAGTTCGCTCAAACTTTCGTACTCTTTCCGCCTCTCACCCCACGTTGTTACTGAGCACTCAGAGTTTGGAACGACGGCTCCCGCTCAACTCATACATGTGCATTGGTGGATTGTGAGAACTTTATTACAACCTCCTGCGATAGCAGATTTAAATTTTATATATATATATATATATATATATATATATATATATCTACATATTTATATGTATCTACGCATGTACATATGGCATGTATTTATATCCATATGCGTTTCCCACCTCCCACCCCTCGTCCCACACATATTGTAAAGGACGGAGAGAGTCACAAAAAGCATGTCATCACTCAGGAGAGAGGTGAATTTTTGTACAGAGGCAGAAGGAGGTAGGCGATGGGGCGGGCCATCGATAAACCAGCTGGTTTCCCACTCATACGCCCATGCACACATGGCTGTCTTAAAAGTCCATTTACAAAGGCACTCCTCCACGATTTGTATTGCTCCAAGACTACTGTGTCATTCATAAAAGTTGAAAATGGATGGAAAGTTTTGGACAGAAAAGATTCCAGCTTCCACTCTGGGCCAGATGACAGAGGAACTGAATCAATTACGACTCGTCATCCCACTTCAGATCCCAATATCCGACAATAATCCCCCTCCCCATATGGCCCACTTTCCATTGGACGCAGCTTATATCTGCTGCTCCCTCCCGCAGCTGGGCTATCCAAAAACTGACCCCTTATATCAGTCAAATCCGTTACAGAAGAACCGAGCTCATGTGGCTAGCTCCTAACATGATATTATTCCCTGAAAAATCCGAGGCTACAACAACCCTTTGGGCGGCCCAACAGCGGCATCCGTGCAGTACACTCCCATGAGTTGAAGGACGCACAGATAAGTATAGTCCTCATAAACCAGGGTTTCACGGGACTAGGTAGAATCCCAACTACGAACAAACTGCGATTGTTACGTGAAATGTAAACAAATCCTCGGAGCATGGAGCAGGACTCATAAAACAATAGTTACAGGAGTAGCTACGGAGCGGGAAATCCAAAGTGTTCCAAACCTTGAGTCCCCGACTACCCCTCACCCACAGTCCGGTCTAATGATCCCAGCCTGTTTTTCAATCAATATATCCCACAGTCCAAAGGGACTGTTCAACTCAATATAATATAGCTCAACTCCAACCCTCATGGAACAATAGCGGGTGGGATGATCAACCGTCTGAATTCAAATTTGAGGACGAAATTCCACAGGGAATGAAACTCTGAGAGGTATATACATATGCATGTATATTAGCTGAGGCTGGAGCTGGAGCGGAAGTAACTACTAGGCGTTGTAATCCTCCCCATCGTAATGCCCCCTATCTACCCTCAGCCAATTCCACAAAGGCCCATAGGGCGGATGGGTTTTGTGAGTGGGGGGAAGGGAGCGAGAGGAGAAGAGAGGAGACTCGTTTCACTCTGCATTCCAGCTGTGCCGGGGCAGTCAATGTACCTTTACTACAGTTCCCTTTTTGCCTCCGGTCCTCCTCTCTCTCTCTTTCTCCCGCTCCGCCGCCATAATTACGGTGACAAGGATCTCATTTTCCGAGCCTTTCAAATTTCCTTCCAATCTCGTCTGAACAAACAAAGAAATTGAATCCCCCGCCTTCATTCTCCACCACTTCCTTTCACCAGTCGTCATCCCTGTCGCCCCGTCACCAACACTATGGCTAATGCATAGGGGAGGGGATTTTTCCCTTGAGAAGAAAAATAGGGTAAAAACTGGGCTACACTATTGCTAAAAACTATTGATATATACATATATATATATATACATACCCTGTTACCTAGAAACTTGCATCCCCCTCCTCTTTTCGGCCAACTTTCCTCAACTTTCTCTCAGTTTATAACAATGTATATGGGCTTGAATGTGTATGTGTGCTTTTCCCTATTTTTTACCCTCTCGCATTCTCCTTCCCTTTTCTCTCTCTATCTCTATTTCCCTCTCATTTCTCGCCTCTCCCAAGGAAGAAGATTTGTTCTCAACCTCCCTGTCAGCCGGTGGAAGCGGGGACGACAGTGAAACAAACTTTTTAGCCATTTCAACTTTAAGTCTTGTCGAAGGATTTTAAATCTGCTACCCTCTTCAACCCCTGGCCTATTTACCACGTACAAAGGCATGTACATGCATAATACCACGTCCTCTTCTCCCCGCACACACATCTTTCGTTCCTACTATTCTGCCTCCGTCCCGCTACCTCGCTCTTCCTGCCTTTCGTACATATGGGCATATCACAAACACACACACACACACACACGAATACATTCCGTCTCATTCTGTCATGCTAATGAATTTATTATGCGTAGATTGGAATCGCAGTATATTTGCTCTAATTTTCCCCTACTGCATCTATCTTTCCTGTGAGAGAGTGATGGAGAAGCGATGTTCTTATTTCCTAGCCCGCACTCATTCTCTCCGTCTGCCGTGGGCCTTTCTCAGGAGCCTTCTCATGAATTTTTCAATGGAACAGGGCTAGTGTTGGAAGGCTCCCAGAAGTAGCAGTGCCATGTACGAAACACACCACCATCTCACTCCGTATCTCACTCTCTAGGTGATTGTCTTTGAGTCAGTTGAAAAAGTGTCCTTTCCCTCACCGCCAAACCCTTGTCCGTAACGCTCGTCACTGCTCCACTCGACTGCCTACCCCGTTCCCCCGGGGCGGTTTCCATTGTGGGTTCCTGAGTGGGTTGCCTACATGACCCACATGAGCTAAGACGGTGGGATGATGATGTTATTACAGGATAGGATCGCCCATACAGTTTGGAAAAAAACTAAAACGGGAGAGAAATGATGAGTGGAAGAGTTATGGGATTGCCGATTATTAGGAAGTTAATATGACGATGTCCGTCCACAGTATTTTGCGCTACGGACGTGCTCAATTTCTAAAGAGGGAACACAGAACCTTTGGAGGGGACTGAAATGAGTGGTTCCGCTCCTAGTGGGAAGGGGTGGTGGGAAGTGGTCCAGTTTTATTTTGGATCACTTTAATTATCTTTGAGAGGAGGAAAGAGTGGAGGGCTTACCGTCGTGTGCAGAGGGTAGAAGGCTGACGTGACGAAGTCTGGATACCACGTGCGAATGAGCGGGCCAACTTGTGAGAGATACAGAGTAGACAGAGACAGAGTGTTCTAGGAGGCTGTTGTACTCTGTGAGCGCGAGCGTGAGAGTGCGTGTTTTTTGGCCCAGGCCAGTTAGCTTACTGGCAGAATATCGGTTCTCTTTCGCCTTCTTCAACTCTCTTCGTCGTCTGCCTCCTCCATCTCCTCCTTCTCCCCGTTCTGCCGACTGCAACAACTGCTATCTCACTTCCGCGAGCACGCCACGGGAGGATACGGCCTCCTGAACACAGAGCACTGCTGAGAGTGAGGGAGAAGCTATGTTGTGGATCTGTGCATGCCATGTATGAAGCTGCTGCTGTAGGCGTCTCCAAGGGCCAGCAGGCAGGCAGGCAGCATGAGGCGGAGTTGGCCAGTGAGAAGGCATAATAGTATTTGGGTGCATATGTGAGAGGAACAAGTCTTCTCTGCTATCCTATGACTTTCTCCGCAGGAATGTGGAGAGTCTCGCGCATTACATGAGAGAGTACATGTTTGAGCTATGGAGTAGTGGGGTGATTCTCTCTGTGTGCGTTCACTCCTGGCAGCTCGATAGGCAAGTGGGACAGGCTCAAACACACAAAGAGGCTACAATATTTTATATTTATACATACATATGACCTGAAAATCAACAGTGGTGATATGGATAGCTGTGTAGAAAGTGAAAGAGAGAGAGAGAGAGAGAGGGAGAATGAGATGGGAGAGTTGTAGAGAGAGTAGGTTGGGAGCTAGGAAAGAGCTACATTACACCAGTATAGGCTATACACTCGTTAGGGAAAACTTACGGGGAGAGGGCATAGCCAGGACGAGTGAAATTATCCGGTCCGGAGGGTCGGTGCACATGTATATCTTTCCTCATGGCTCCACCCGGTCAGAGATATCTTTTTGGATATTTCTTACTGCTTACAAGTATCGAATTATTGAACCATATAACAAATTTATACGGAATCTTAAGTGGTAGCTCACCCTCCTCTGGCTATGAATCCGTCGTTCAACAATAACTTTCCTTCTCTATCCCCCTTTCTCACGATATTACAGTCATAGGGAGGAGCGGGCGGATTGATCCACCAGTGCATTGTCGCACACCATTGTAACCTTTCTATTTCCTCTGTTAAATATCTTCCCTTTTGCAATACAGCGCGCCGACGTCCCACCGCCCAAAATATTTCGCAATCATTAACCATGAGAAATAGGAATACGGAAAGACATGATGGATTTCTCTCTTACCTCTCCGTTCACATGTTGCCGCACACTTGTTCCTATCGCATCCGTTGCGCTGAGGGAATCATTTCGGAAGAAATATCTTGATAATGCCGTTGGTCACAGACAGAGACAAGTGCACATATGTACAAATAGCATGAGACCAATTTGTATTTTCCGTATTGTTGAAGTTTCCCGGAATTGTGTGACCCATTCCTCCGACATGGTACTCAGCGTAGCTTGAAACTTAATGAAGACGTATGAAGGGGCTCTCGGTTTTGATAGCCCTTATTATGAATTTGACAGATCCAAGCCGGAACGAACTCACATTTAGAGGAAAGGGGGGGGGAATTCCACATAACTCGTGTACAAGCATTGATATGTGGAGAAAAGAGAGACTTACAGAATCCGAGTGCCGCGGAGAAGAGTCACAGAAAAGTGAAAAGTGAGGGTTTTCGTGGAAAGGACTACCGTGCACTAATAATATGTTGAGCGATACATAATTCTGTACTTGTGCATGTGTGTGCTTAAAATAGCTCCACGCTGTACCTCAAGAGGACAGCTAATCAGTGCAGTGGAGTGGATTGTTACTCTCATGGGATCAAAGCAATCAAAATAATTGCTCAAAGGTGGATGCAGAACCTCGGCATGGCATATGCTCATTGTGGTAATCATGGCATCATATATCCTATCTGAGACCATTCTGTCTCTGTGGATTCCTCCACGGTGGCCACAAAAAGTACATCTCATACATCTCTACTCGGTGGGGATGGACTGAGAGGAGAACTGTGACGCCTCTGGTTCTTTCATAATTCAAAGACGGCAACGGCGACCAAGGTATATCTGTCCTATAAATGGTGTTTGTTCACTCTCGAGTCTATACTACATTGTAATGCACTTCCATTTCTTCCATCCAACGTTTTAGGCATACCACAATCTCCGCCCCCATCCTTTCACCGTTTTCTCCCTGAGAATAGAGTCCCAAAACACCCAGCACATCCAGAACTTTTCATATCCAGTTCTCGTCATTACCACTCCTTACCGCTGCTACGGACGAACTATCTGCTGAGGGTTGGCAGAGCACTGTGTTCATCCTAAATGGGATAGCTAAGGATGTGGCTGATCCACTCTAGATTTAATGCTAATGCTGAGGTCGTTAGAGCACCCATTCCGTAGTATTTCACGGATTGCCAAAACTCTTTGCGCCTGGCAGAGGATTTCTCCATAACATAGGTTTTGGTTAACTTGAGTTGGAGGTCATATCGTTTTGACTGCGTTTTCCTCCTCTGTCTTTATCTAAAAACTCCAAGAGGGATTTTGCACAAGGAGATAAATTAGGAGTGCTCTTTCCCCCGCACGAATGCAGCAACACTGCTGGCGGATGATGTGAAATCTGCGGAAATATGTCAGCCAACTTTATGCGGGCATTCAATTGTGTGTGTGCGCGCACGTTTATGTGCCTATGTATTTGAGTCTGCGTGCGTACATTCGTGACTATGTGTGTCTCTATGTGAGTGGCTGTTGGTATGTTTACGCCCGCATTCCTTCAAGCTACATCCTCTTCGTATCGCATACAAATCATCCGATGGAATTTAGAGTTTCCATGGAGTAAAATCCGCCCCATTCCAATCTCTCAGCAGCGTGTGCAAACTCTGGTAACAGTGGCCATTGTCGGTAGTAGTTGAGTAAGTTAAGACCACTCCTAATGTGTTCTCTGGACTGTATGATTCGATCAAAACAGTTTGGGCCTTCACTCGTTTCCAAATAGTTTTTTCCACTCATCCTTATATTATCCCAGCACCTTACCCACTTGGAGGAAACATATTTTGAATATGTTTCGCAATAACTACACCAGCTCCACCAAAGAATCACTGCAGAATCTTGCTGGGGCCCCTCCCGTGAGATAAACAGGACTTCGTCCCGTTACTGGAGGAAATCCTTTGACTTCGAGTCAAGCCACTAAAATGAGTTGAAAAGGAGTCAGACGTGTAAGAGATTGATGAGAAGCTCTTGTGAATCCTTTGATAAGAGTTGAAATATGGAGGAAGATTGGGGTCGGTGGGTAGGAAAAGTGGATTTAATGTCTTGCCCATCATGGATTTAAAACCGTCCATGTTTCACTTGCCGAAGAAATCCATTGGTCAAACCTATCCAACGTAGTGCAGCATGAGTGAGGACTAGAGTCATTCCCAATGCAGTGGCCTCTCTCCTTCCTACTCACCGACTTTAAGTTAAGGGTGAAAGCTAATAAATGCGTGGATTCTGAAGAGGGATGGGATCTGAATCGGACCTGCTGAGTCACAAAATGTTTATCTTGTTTTGAAGTCCTCCGTGGTCCGCAGTCCTATCCACTGAAAATGCATGGGAATTCGCTACTTCGATGGGCTTAAACTAATGGAACCCACAGTAGGTGGACAACAGTGCCCTGTCCCATGGGATGAGGATCGCTGTGGAGATTCTGATTATGAGAAAGAGGTCGCATTCAATCCATAGCTCATAGTGTCCAGTAGTATGGGCGAGACCGACAGTGGGGAATCCGAAAGCGGATTTTGTGGGACAAACAAGCTTGAAGAACCCTGTCAGTCCAGATGGCATCCCTACGTGCGTCACCATGTGTATGTGAATTGGAAATCGCTTAGATTTTCACTGAAAACTTCAATGAACCAAAGGGGTTTTTGTGCAGCACGCTGGGAAGAGTAGGCTCGTAGAAGTGTGTGTCATGGTCTTGCCGCCTGATGAGGTATAGCGGAGGTACTCCGAGACTCCATTCTTCGGACAGCGTACACGGGGATGCAGTATAGAATACGCACAAATATACATATGCCTGCATACACGCATGGACTCTGCCTACCAGCTTTTTCTGGCACACTTACCCTGTCTGAGTTACCAAATCAACAAGTCTATTATGCACGTTGATGGGGGGAGAAGGACATTGGACCGAACACTTGTCACTTCCTCCGACCACACCACAACCTTTGAACATGCGGAATCGAGGAAAGTTGATCGTTACTGGCAGACGGGAGAGGTAGAGAAAAATCCTAGGCTATAGCTACGTGCACTGCTGACCTGAATTCCAAAGAAACTTCGGCTTCCAGCCCTTCGGATGCTCCACGAGGCAGCCTAGATCTCCCTCCATATTCGTGCCATGTCTGGGTGAAGGCTCAAATTGCCTGTACAATTATGAAAGGAGATTATGAAGGGAGCCCATTACATGAGGTGAAGTAAGTACATTACCCAGTGGGAGGCTAATGTGCATATTACCTCGTTTAATACCGAGGCTGGGTTGGAGGCCTGAGGGATACAAGGACAAATGTGTGGGGAGGATGAGTGATCTCCACTGATCTCACGACTTACCCCCACACTGCCGCTCTATATGAGTCTCGGAGTCATTCTATGCATGGTTATGGCGATCGTTATGATGACTACGTCATGAGAAAGTTGAGACGTTTCGTGGCCACCCAGAGCTTAATCGGTAAATGGGAAAGAATATAATCTTTCTCCCTATGCCTTTTTAGGTATGTGCATGGGAGTAAGTGTGCGTATAAGAGCATGTAAGCGTATATGTGCGTTTCTGTGATGCATGGCCATATTGCAGACGCCAGCGAATGAAACCTACTGGAGGAATTGGTGTTATTTTGGATGTATGAGCAGAGAACCAGTAATCATTTCTATGGGAAAGAGGATCGACCAAGGAAGTCAAGAGAACGATGAGGACGAGGAAGAAGTGGAAAAAGAAGAAGAAGGGGAAATGCAGACACGATTAGGTTTTTGTATTTCAGGAGAAAGAGCGGAGAGGTGCGCGAGATGAGACGGAAGGAAAGAATCTGGTTCAGCCTCTCGTTCACTTTCACACATCGTCAATCAGAGCCAATTCCTGGCCATATCTGTGCCAGCAAGCACGCTGGGCACTCGGTGACACAATCTGCTTCCCTTTAGCCATCCATAAATAATCCTCCAACTCCAACTTCTTCCCATTCCATGAACGAGTCAAGTCATTTTTTGTACACATGGGCAGGTCCATGTTACGTCCCGGTGTGCTTGTGAATGCATCTGAAGATCTGTATACAAGGTGTTATGTATGTACACTGTGTAAGCATCACGTATATATGTACGTAGTACGTCCCCATATAATGCCTTTGTCGACCTGAATGCATTTAATTCCATACATTTCCACTCCAAAGGCCCGAATATTTTCTTCTCGGTGTCGTCTACTAGAGAGGCTATACGTTTCCATCCACCTCCTCCCTTCTTGTCCCGACTTCAACCTCCTTTCCTCCTTCCTTTTCCTGAAGCTTTGGCATTTTGCTGTACGTCCTATTTGAACAACTCTTAGGATCTTGGAGTCCAGAGGAGAGGGGGAGATGGTAGCTACGTGAAATAAATGATGGGAGCCATTATTACTATCTAATTTTTTATCCCAAGAATATGCGCTAACTTCCTCGGATCTCTTTCACCCGCTTTCGTTCACCCATCACCGCACCACCAACGATTCCGCCACAGTTTCATACTTGCACACAGATATATAATCCTGCATCCATACATCCAGTCACTCACACACCCATCCAACCAGCCAGATATAACACACACATAGATACTCACCCATCCAACCAGCCACAAATAACCATGCACATAGGCACTCACCCACACAGGCACACGCATCCTTCCAGCATGAGACGAAAAGTTTATGGGTTACATGTTTAAGGAACCAGTGCTAATTTGATACATGTTTTCGTGATCTAGCATTCATACAGTCAGATTAAAATAAAATCACGAGAAAGTATATAAACTTAAAATATTGAGCGGAGCAGTAGTGCTAGTGGAGTGCCAGCAGCAGGAGGGAATGATTGCTGGAGACCCTATATCTACTCCCCCTCCTCCCAGCATCCAGGGTTATATTTGCCAAGGATGTTTTTTCAGCAATTTGGAAGAAAGTGGCTATTTTTCCGCTTCACGTCCACTGCCAAGACTAGGATTGCTCGGGTCGTTATGACCTCTGAGAAAGTAAGTGAGGCAAAACTAAGCCGAAGAGGGGTGACGGTTTTTTTACAATTAGGATCGCTACATAACTCCTTGTACAGTGTATATAGTCCACCCGACCCGCCCCTCTTGCCCTTTTACTAGATCTTTGCGGAGAAGTTATAATCAAATTAGGTAAACAAGGGTTTTAGCAGAACTACACTAAGGCACTTTCCCAGTGGTATCTGCTTCTGTCTTGTATTTTCTGTCTACAATTAAACTCGGAGTTCTAAAGTATTCCCCTACAGACAATAGACTGGTGTGGCATCCAGTTTCCCATAGTGCGGAGGTAGGAACATGGTAAAATGTATGTGGAACCGAAAATTGGCAAAGTGAAAAGGTGCTCGAGCTGCGACATAATTCCTGTGAGTCTACTCACGAGGATGTGAATGTAGTATGCAGCTCCGTTGGTCAGAGTAATGAGCGTATGTAATGCAGCCAGCATATGTAGGGTAGGGGTCTCGGTGCCAACAGCATCCTTTACTTGTAGTACCAACTATTGCTTGAGTGATTGTCGTTGGAGGTAGCATGCATGGTAGGAGAGCAAGTTCAAGTGGACTAGCAGTTCCGTAACGTGCTTGGCACATGCGTTAAAAATTAAGCCGGGAGATTGGAGGGAGCTAAATCGTGGACTTCGGGACGTAATGGCGGTCACAGGCGCCACAGTCAAAATTTTCGCAACTTCCCCCTCAAACCTGCTCATTAACACGAATTCCACCGCGTCCCCGTTCACTCCTACATCGTTACCTTGGGAACCTTTTGAGATCTCGTCCCACACAACAAAGAAAGTGTCTCCCTCGACTGCTCCCTGAATTTGCACCTTGTTGAAAGTCCATGCGAAGGGACTTATGCTAATGCTTCGGCTTGAGAGCAAGGAGTCAATTTTATTGCTCCTTACTTACTAATAATAACCAGACGTAATCGGATATGACTGGGCACATCGATTGCCTAGCTGGCATGGACTTTGGTGAGTCAGGAGTGCTGACTTAACCAAAAGGGTGCACAGCTACCTTAAAATGAGGCATAACTAATGGGTGTCATAGGACACTACTATATAGCGGTCAAGCATGCAGGATGTTTAAACCTGTTTAGGACCAGGCTAGAGGCCCAATGGACAAGCCCATGATGCGCATGAGCCCAGCACAAGCCAAACTGGGCTATATGCGAGCTTCGGCATCTCTCTAAAATCTTAGGGTCGGCATGGGTATAATTTTTTATGATTTGGGAGCGCATCAGACGGCCCAATGGGCTATGGGCGCCTAGTTGGGCTCGGCCAGCAAGGACCACAGCTGCAGAAGTGAAAATTTCAGCCATGAGATGTCACTAGAACTTATAGTGACCAGACGTACTGGTTTCAAAAATTTTGGCTGCATTTAAATACATTAAGATAATTACGAAGTATGTTTGTACATGCACGAATGTACTGGTTTTCATTTCGGAAAAATGGTCAGTATGTAGAACTAGACTTCATTCATGTAATTCATTGCAAAATTCACGTGGCCTGCCGTGTGGAATTGCTTAGGTTTGCAATGTCCGAACAACCGTAAACCGCAGAATAAAGCCGTTAGCATCCGGAGTATTCCGGCGCGCTTACCAAGATAGGAAGTCAAAGGCCTTGGCGGCGTTATCCGCGGCGCTGTCGGTTTGTAAGGCCTCTTGTATGAGATCCTTTAGGAGCAGTTTAAAATTATTTGATACAATCTCTGTTAACAGTCTGCTTTACGCTTCCCCCATTTGGGCTTTACTGTATCTAAATGAAATTGAAACTGTTCAAATGTCCTTCTTGAGGCGCAGTTTGTACCTGCCAAGATGTACTCCTAATTACATGCTAAGATGTGAAACTGGAAGAATACCCCTCAAATGCGTAGTATTTAATAATTTGTCACGATTCTGGTTTAAAAAGTTGTGCATGGAACAGACTAGGCTCGTAAGAATATGCTACAACCGGTTAGTTCAGTTGTCAGACATGACCTATGGACTCAATAACGAAGATAGGTACAACTGGTGCAGTCAAGTTAGACGAATGTTGGAAGGTATTGGTTTCTCAAATGTGTGGACTGCCCAAGACCCAGCTGCCATCGCAAACAAGTTACCATTCCTTGTAAGCAGCTTCCGCAACAGCTGTATTGATGTTGATCTAAATTCATTGAGGACTTCCAATAGTAGTCCCCTATATCACTTACGTTACAACTCGTTTTGAGACACTAAGTACCTGCAAACTGAAATTAACGTTAATTTCAAAAGTTGTATTGCACAATTACGACTTTGTTCCCGCTCACTGTATTTCAAGGGATTAACAGTTCTGTGTTATTTGTGTAATAATAATGCCGAAATGTCTATTTCACACCTATTACTAAGATGTCAAAGCCCGAAGTTGAAACAGTACCGTGATACCCATAACGTCCAGGGAAGCTGCCCCTCTCTCATCAATGTACTTGAATGCGCCAACGTTTCTGATCCCGAATGTCTGAAATTATTCTACTACCTTTTCATTCTTATAATCAATTGCTGTAATGAATTTTCCTAATCCAGTGCAAAAATAGACTCCAAATCCTGTATAAAGCTTCTATTATGTAACCCTTATAAGAATAGGTTTTGCCCGTTGATGAAATAAATTGATTGATTGATAAAGCCGTTAGCTGTCTGATAGCCACATGCACCTGGGCCCAATGGGCAGTTTTGGATGGGCTTGCGTTCGAAATTTAAAAAATCCATCGGGCTTGGGCAGCCTAGAAAAGTAGTTGAGCTGGGCTTGGGCGGGCCATCGATTTTTTAAAAAAAACATGGGCGGGCTTGGGCTTAAAAAAGTACTTGGGCCTCATGTCTGGCTCAGACATGCTGAGCTTGTAGTTTTCGAAAGCAAAAAAAGTGTGCCTTCTACCAAAGATCTGGAGTGGAAATAATTAAGCCTGTGTAGAGCAGCTGATCCAAAACCTTGTGTTCATTAGCATGTAAGAGTAAAGGCTGAATAAAGGAACATGAAAAGTTAAAACATTTTTATCAAACCCGAACTTTATTTTTGCACTTGTGCTATCATCACTTAGCATGGGTTGGACGCATTCGGGATCCAAAATTTAACACGTTATAAGCACTGATGAGCGTGCCAAGTATAAGCATAACTGACTGTTGTGAGGAACTAAGTGACAGCAAAGTGACGCAAGCGTTGTAAACCTGAAGTGAGGTAAGACCAACCAATTCAACTACAGGTAAAAATAATTATTCTGTTATTCACCTCATCTACAGGCAGCACACAGAATCATACTGGGAGTACCAGTAACAGAAAATTGTAGCAAGTTTACTGGACCTGTAGTCTATTATTCGTATCAGGGAGCACCAGTTGAGAACATTTTGTGCTGGACCTGTAGTCCGTTATTACAATCTGGGAGTACCAGTTTGTAAAACAAGAGTTGCCTAATATTATCGGACCTGCAGTCCACATCTGGGAGTACCAGTATGAAAAACAAGACTTGCCTAATTTTATCGGACCTGCAGTTCATATCTGTGAGCACCAGTTGTTAATAATATTAGGTTTGGACCTACAGTCTACAGTTCACACCTCGCAGTACCAGTTGCAAACTTTCTGAGTCTGGACCTGCAGTACACAGTCTACATCTGAGAGCACCTATTGTGAAAGTACCAGTAAAGTACCATTTAAGCACCAGTAAAGTACCATTTAAGCACCAGTAAAGTACAAATAGAGTACCAGTAAAGTACTAGTAGAGTACCAGTAAAGTACTAGTAGATTACCAGTAAAGTACTAGTAGAGTACCAGTAAAGTACTAGTAGAGTACCAGTAAAGTACTAGTAGAGTA
>WJFA01000139.1:0-21391 GCA_009870155.1 Pseudobourletiella spinata | reverse complement strand
TCAGTAGTTATCAGTATGTTGGAGTATCAGTAGTTATCAGTATGTTGGAGTATCAGTAGTTATCAGTATGTTGGAGTATCAGTAGTTATCAGTATGTTGGAGTATCAGTAGTTATCAATGGACTTGAATATCTGTTGGGTATCTTTGGATATCAATAGAGTAACCTTAGGGTAGCAGTAGAGTATCATATTCAGATCGTAGATCTGTTTTACTCAAAAACTGAGAATCAGACGAAATTTCTGACGAGATCAACTGAAGCAAACACTGATACGAAGGTTGTGAACATTACGCAGAAACCGACCGAGACGAGAGTTTCGCATATAGACAAGCTTGAAGGTCTAGAAAACTACAAACAGTTGAGAATACTGATAATGGCTGCGATTGAGTTTGTAAGGGTGGAAAAGGCTTTACGCCGTATATTTCCAAATCCACATAAAGGCACTGATCACCACGAGAAGATGAAGAAGGACTATGAAAGGTTGAAACAGAAGGACAATGCGGTTAAGTTGGCTGTCCCCCACAGTATTAGCCCGAACCTTCTGGTTCAAGTCACCCACTTGAAAACGGGTTACAAAAAGTGGGAATGGTTGGAGTACCTCTACTCTGAAAAATCAGAATCTAATGGTCTAATATTATAATCACGCTATCACGACTACTTACCAATTCCTGGGCTGTCAGCTCTTAAAATCTATGATGATGTGTACAGACTCTGGGTACAACTGAAAGCTGCTGGAGATGAATTCATAGGTGAGACTAATCTCACATAAAAGGTGATACTGTGCCTTCCGAAAGAGTATGATGGCGAAAGAGATATATGGATTAATACCATACCGAAAAAGTGAAAAGACAATGGAGAGGCTGTACACGATACTTCAGTCAGCGGAGCATCACATGAGGGAGTGGTTTGAAATATTAACAATCCATGGAGCCTCAAAAGCTGCAAAGCAGCAGAGTAACTCTAACTCTGCGAAGCAGAGTTCAAGTTCAAGTGACAACACCAAACGCAAGGGTGCTATCGGGAAACCTTCAAGATTTTTAGTGACTGTTTTAACTGTGGCAACAGAGCAGTTGGCTGCCGACTGCCAAAGAAAGAGAAGTCTGCAGAGGGCTCGAGGGCTAAACAAACCTCTACGACGAATCAACGACGAACCTCAAACGACGAACCTGAGCAGTCGACTAGTAACAAAAGTTCTAGAAAAGAGATAGAAAGAAAGCTGAGACTAAGTCAGGCACAAAGTCTGAGAGCAAGAGGAAAACCAAGATGGTAATATCCATGGTAGTCTCATCAAGAGGATGCCCTTCCTAATATGATGCATTTGAAGGAGTACCGTGTGAGGATATCTGTACCCTTGATTCGAGTTCAGATTACCATGTGTAACAACCTAAATTGGATTGCGGAAGAGGAATATATAAGATATACTTCACCCAAGAGTTGCACCACTGCGACAGGAGAGGAGTTCCCTGTATACGGCGAATCTGGTTTGGAAATGCATACATTGCTGGTAAATGTAGGGGCTATGCCATAGAAAATGTTAAGTACAGCCCAAAATGCTCGAATCTATTCTCAAACGACACCGTTTTGAAGGATAATGCTGGTTGGGAGTACAGAGGAACAGAGAACGGAGTACTGTACACACACGAGGAGAACAAAAGAGTTGGACTGCTGTGACAAAAACTGCTACCTCCTGTTTAAAGAGGGAGTGCGAAGGAAAGCTTGCGATGTACACCCACTCTCAAGAATACTCACTGCCATGGATTAGCATATGAGCCTGCAAAAGCTTAGGAGAACTGCCTAGATGCCCTTGAAGGGCTCGATATCTCCCAACTTAAGGGAAAGGTGAAATGTCGGAAATGCCAGGTAAAAAGTTTAATTCTCTCGCCAATAAAGAGAGACCATCGCCTGAAATGTATGCGCCAGGAGAAAAGTTCCATATTGACTTACGGGGGAATTATGAAACTACCTCCATTAATTGATATGAGTATGCAATCCTCACAAGGATGACCGAACTGGGTGGAGACACATAGACTGTGAGCTATAAGTATCAGCCAAAGTTGAAAAGGAAGTTGTCAGTAAGTGATAAAGACTGACGGAGGAACACAGTTCAAAGGGTTGAGCTCGTTGCTCAAGAATGCCTGTATATTACATAGAGTAACTCCGCCTTATTATCCAGAAAAAATGGAGTTATAGGGCGTGGGTTGTGCGAGTTTAAAGACTCCGCACAATGCCAACAAAGTGCCAACATGCCCAAGTTCGTGTGGGAACTAGCTGCTGGAACAGCTATGGATACACTTTATAGAGTCGTGTGCCGACGTAGTCCGAAGGAAACCTGGTGCCCTTCCGAACACGAGTAATATTTCGCAACTAAGTCAAAAGCCGAAAGTCCAGGTTCGGAGCGCTATATGGTCGATTTTTTACAGTGAGAATAGAGTGATAATGTAAAGATTTAAAATCTATGTACCTAAACGTAGGAAAATATGTTTCTACACATGTACGGTTTGACTATGAGCAAATTGGCATATCAGGAAGAGACGACGGGAATTCCTCCCGTCAGGATGAGGATAGTAATAATTCGGAAAATTCCACAGAGAATGGAAACATTCAAGTTAAACTCACGAAAGTTACACTGTTAGTGAAAGCGAGACAAGTGACGAGAGTTGCTCGTCAATTAACTCGGGTGATCAACAGGCAGCAGTTGAAGCCGAATCTATAGAAGAGAGTCACTCGTACACCGACTCGAAAAGAATCGAGGTGGGGACGAGCGAAATAATAGTGCAGATAAAAGAAATATCTCATCAGGTGATGAGAATAATGAAGTTGACGATGAAATTCAAGCCTTAGCCTCAAATGCTGATGCCGGAGGAGAACAAACCCCTATCTTATTCAGTAACGAAGCTCAACGCCCTCGTAAAAGTGAAAATGAGTTAAACACTGATAACTGAGGAAGAGATCAATAGTCGGTCAATAAAACTGAATGATACGCTTCAAGCGGATCAGAGCTCAGACGATTATGATTCAGATCATAACGAAACGATGGTTGTGTTAACTAATATAACCTCAGAACACGAGAGTTCAACCAGTCAATTGAGTGAATCGGAAGTTGACAGTGAAAGAGAAAATCCTGGTCCGTCTGTAGTAGCAGAGCCCAGGACAAGAGTCCGGTAAGATTGGACAGAAATTATACCTCCGAGAAATGGGTTGAGAAACCGTGATGGGATATCAGGCAGCTCCACCACAACTCCAACTATCCTATCTACGAGGAATATCCTTGAGCCATATAGTAATAAGTAAGTCATAGTAAGTCATATAGAGAGGCCATAAAGCTCCGTCAGAGGGACAAGTGGCAGAGGCTATGAGGAAAGAGATGAACACTCTTGAGAAAAATGGGACGGGGCAACAAACCACACTTCTAGAGGGGAGAAAAGCGCTTTAAAAAGTGGGTGTACAGAAAAAAATGGTTCACTGATGGAACCATCAATAAATTTAATGCTCGTCTAGTAGTCAAAGGTTTTACCCAAAAGGAGGGTATTGACTACAACGAGACGTTCCTTCTTGTCTGCATGAGACAGTCAGCCTGCTACTGGCATTGGCTGTATTCCACGGGATGACTACAGTCCATTTCAACGTTAAGGCTGCCTTTCTCCATGCAAAGTTGGACGAGGAGATTTGCATGGAACAGCCCGTGGGATTTTTGACCGCGTCTAACTTAGTATGTAAAACCATAAAATGCTTGTACGGACCGAAATACGCACCTCGCGTCTGGAACAAGACGCTCACCAAAACCTTAACCAAGGTTGGCTTGAAAGTGTGCCAGCCAGGTACCAGTGTTCTTTGGGAAATTGAAAGGGCACATGGTACACCTACCTGTATACGTTGATGGTATACTGCTAAGTTCAAGGAGCCAATAAATCATGTAAAGGTGTTGTTGAAAAGAGAGTTTAAACTCTCAGTTGGGCCTCCAACTACGTTCATTGGGATGCATATCGTGAGCGAAGCAGAACTCGGCTCAATTACTCTGTACCAAGGCTTCAAGTGTTTGTCGGCTCCCATGCTGACAAACTTACTGCTTGAGAAGGCAGGTAATCCTGACACTCAGATTATATTTCAAGAGCTCGTAGGAGCTCTACTGTATCTGGTTATGGATATCAGACCTGACAGCCTACGCAGTGAGCTTCTAGTTATACATGACTTGTTATGATCACACGCATTATGACGCTGCCTTAGAAGTACTTTCGGCAATAGAAGGAGAGAGTATATGGGACTGTTTTTTGAAGCTGTGGGTAAGCCCATCGTAAGAGGTTCTCGGATGCTGATCACGGACGGAATCATGTTGATAGATGTTCCGTAAGCGATGGAATGTTTTTACTGGGGAACTCTTTCGTAACTTGTCGCTCAAGAAAGCAACGAGATGTCGCCCTCTCGTCAACCGAGTCAGAGCATGTAGCAGCTAATGAAGCTGCCAAGGAAGTGCACTGGTTTAGAAGCCTGTTGAAGGAACTCAAGTTGCCAAAGGACGAGTCTACTGTGCTACTACTAGATAAACAAAGCGCTATTAAGATAGTAACCAACCCACAGTTACACGCAAGACCAAAGCACATGCCCATTCGACACCAGAAAATAAGACAACTTGTGAAAAATATCGTTGGAGTATATTCCTACTTTTGAACAGGCTGAAGATTTCCGTACAAGACCACTGCCGAGGCCAAAACTAGGCGTCTGCAGAGACTTAGCTCGCCTTCAGCTAATAAACAACATTTCAGTCAACAAGTGGACTATTGTGCGAGCTATTAGAAAGACAGACTGACTGTCAATACAACTGAGAGACCGTCTCCAAGGGTGGAGAGCTGCATCAGAATTCCGTGGGATATATTCCGAAATCAGCAAGGATGCCTTCATCGGCACCGGTATCCGTAGACACTGAGGCGGGAACCCCCATGGAATCATCCCATGAAAAGAAGAATACAGTTAAGGAAGACGACCTCATACTAGACTCGTCAGGAGTCGAGTTTGAATCACCAGCCGCAAAAGGTCAGAAATCAGCGGTAGATGAGATTACGGAAGAACTCCAGGATGAACGAACAGTTACACCTGGAAAAGCTTTGGAGTTTCGCAGGGAGAAACCGACAATTCTCCCATCTCTTGCCAGTAGCGAGGATGAGAGTAAGACAATTTCGGAACAGTCGGAGAGTTTACTGATGCGTTATGCACATGAACAGAAACAATGGCACGAAACAGTTAAAACTATGAATTTGAAACAAGGTTTGCTGGATCATCAACTCATACAGTTGAGAACAAATAGAGGTACTAAAAGCCAACTTTCTGCCACAAGTGATGATGGAAGGCTTGGGAATCCAGGAGAGAGTAAGCGCCCTACTCCTACTTCAGATGATTACTTAAATGAACGCCTACGAAACCTTAAAGCAGAATTGATAAGCTTTATAAATTTTGTTCACGAAAGGACAAAACACATGATACAGCGAAGTCACAGGAAAATCGAATACAAGGTACCCATAAAACCTTTGGTGATAAGACCAGGAAAGTTAACGGGAAGCTTTCGGTTGTTGAGTTCAACCTAAACACCATTCAATTTCAACTGAATGTAATCGTCGGCCAGTTAATTACTACAGCCGCTCAAAGTGCCATAAGAAATTCAAACACAGCCGTGAAACTTTCTGAGCTCGAGGAGCGCCTACATCATGTTGTGGAAGTTGTGGCTTCCTTCAGAGATGAGTATAAAAATCTGCAAAGGTGTACAGAACATGCTGACACGCAGTGGTGCTTGATTACTTAGCTGATTAAGTAGTATTAAAGTGGATGTGTCTAGAATAGAATCAACAAACTCCACAGCACGTAGCACCTGCTACAATGATTGCGTGTTGACATCCACAGGGACAACACAAAGCTGGCCCGTAAATAAATCCTTTAGACGCAGCGATGCATGAACTGTGCTCCAAGGCCAATTCCCACACTGCTACAGCACCAACAGCGCAGCGGTGGTAAATCTGACCATGCAAGGTATATCTCAGGTTCAACGTACCAGTATTAAAAATGTAGGAAAGGTAGTAGCCACAGGCCATGATTTCAATTATCCGGGCCACATAAGATGAATGCACAGTGCTGGAAGCAATGGTTTTCCACAAGGGGGAAATGGGATAAAAAGAAATTCGTACCGAGGTACGATGAAACCCATTGGGATGCTGAGGAAGCACAAAATTAACATGGTCCAGCTCCACCCAGTTATTAATAGGGCGGGAGAGGAGGTATGAGACCTCCATCTCCAGGATGGGCTCATGGCATAAGACTACTTCCCCTAATTCTGCTTGGACTTGTCCTGATCAGTGCCAAAGCTCAGACAATTTGATCATCAAATCAAATTGCAGTTTGATTGAAATTTGACCGAGACACGGGCTCTTTAATTTGGACACGAGAATACAAACCAGTTTAATCAGGTTATATCAATATTAACTTGAAATTTCATTTGGTGTTACGTTGTGATCTAATGCTGGACACACACTTTGGAGCGGCGGATCAAGCTATGAACAGGTGTAGGCAAGATTATAAGAGGTTATTTCTCAAGTAAATAATCAAAATATGTCCGGAAGTCAGAAATTGAACGATGCGGAAGAAAAGAGCACTTCCGCTTCTACTTGGATTTACTGCTATTGCTAGCGCAGGTATAGCATCTTATGCACTGCTGGAGACTCAGCTGGTAAAAAATCAAGTAAAGGACTTACCTGAGGAGCAGAGCAGACTATTGTAAGCCCTCAAGTTAATCGAGGAGCAGAGTTCCAAGCTGGGAAAAACGCGGAAATATTTATTGCGTACTGTCTCCAACACGGAGTAGTTAGCAGGGAAGGTGGAGGGCTTCAGATTTGAGACCATCGACCATACCTTCCTGACATCGTATGTAGTATCACGTCTAGTAATTGGTGAAGGAATGTTACGAGAGATTAAACGAATGTGGGATCAGAGGCGGCTATACGCAGTTTCTGCATGATATGGATATCCACTTGGCATGTGGATCCAAATGTCCAGTAGAATTTGGCCAGCCTCAAGAATGCAACATGGATAAGAACTAAACTGTTCTCACCATGATATTCCGCACTCCAAATGTCAATGAGGACTTGGTGGCAGTGGAGGCAAACCTAATTATTCTCCGAGTGGAGACGAATGAGAGTGTGTGCTCAATCAATTACGAAGGTCCACAAAAGGCAATACTATCATTAAAAGATTACTGTATTTATGCCGCGGATCAGATGATCCGACTAGAAGAGAATAGTCATATCACCGGAGATGTGTACAACAAGTCCGAGACTTGACTGTCTGACAAGTTCGTTCAGATCAAGATCAAAGGCGATGATTACTTGATCTATAGTCCGACTAGAAACATAACCTTTAAGGGTAAAAGGACACAAAGGTGTTCTGGCTCTGAATTTAGAGTTCCCCTAAAAGAGACGTTCTGGGTGAACAAACAAACATGGATGTGGTGAGTTTCATACGGAGTTCAAAGATAATATTCTCCGAAAACTCGCTGGTGGTTCGCTAAAAATCTGTTAAGAGTCCAAATGTGAGTGTCATAGAGTCGCAGCTCAACACTATGGAGCAGGTAAAGCCAATCGTTCTTAATAAGATTTTTGGGAAGAACGGAACAGGGAGCTCGCCAAGAACAGCATTGGCTTTGACGAGCACGTTATTGTTTGTAGTGATCATTACTGTCCTCTGCCTTATGCGTAATTTCAGTAAGGGCAGGAGAACAAGGACATGCTAAAAGGCAACATGACACCTCCACTTGTTGAGCTGACTACGTCTGATAAGTCAAACACCCTTCAACTGAAGGAGATAGCAGTGTACCTTCCAAAGGAAATGGAGATGTCAGAGAACCTTAGGCTCAAATCATATTTAAGGTGAGCTCACAGCGGTCATTATCGCCTGACGATTACTGAAGTTAAATGCAAACGTTTTGGCATGTGGAGGGGCTTTGGAGGTAAGTTTAGAATTATAGGTTAATACCTGCAATACAGAAAGTGGTCAGTACACTTGCCTTAAGGAGGGTGTTGAAAGTCCATGTGAAGGGACTTATGATAAAGCTTGGTCTTGAGAGTAAGGAGTCAATTTTATTGCTCCTTACTGACTAAAAATAACTGTCCAGACGTCATCGGATATTACTGGGCACATAGCTTGCCTAGCTGGCAAGGACTTTGGTAAGTCAGGAGGGCTGACTTAGCCAAAAGGGTCCACAGATATCTTAAAATAAGGCATGACTAATGGTAAAGGGTGTCATAGGACACGACCACATAATGGTCAAGCATGCTGGATGTTTATAGCTCATACATACTGTGCTTGTAGTTTAGAAGCAAAGAGTGTGAGCCTTCTACCGAGGAGAAGGACTGGGAAGAAATTAGTCTGTGTAGAGGAACTGATCCATAACCTTGTGTTCATTAGCAAGGAAGAGTAAAGGCTGAATAAAATAACATGAAAAATTAAAACTTTTTCATCAAAACCGAACTTTATTTTTGCACTTGTGCTATCATGACTGAGCATGGGTTGGACCCATCCGGAATCCAAAATTTAACACATCTTCTCTCAGTCAGCCGGAAAAGCCCCCTGGAAACTGGAAAGGAAAGCCTTTGCCACACACACAGCCTCTCCATGATCCCACTAGGCTAGATGGAGTTTATTCAATTAAATTGAATTGAAGGAGAGAGTACGATGAATTATGCAAGGGTTTACTAGGGCCATCCCAACCCTTTGAATGACAACGTGCAATAATATTTACATTTGAGTTCGGATTAAGTGGGGGGCTTTATGTCCGTAAGTGGGGTAATAATGGAGGAAATGAGGAGGTTGTGTGACAAGGACCGTGAGGATGGAGGAGGTGAAAGGCTGATTCAGGCTCATTATTTCGGGAGTAGGGACGCTGCTGAAAATGGAGGTTCCCCTCCACCTCATTTCACTAATCCTGCCGTCCTTCAGCTCACTCCTTCATCCGTGGATTTCCATTTCCCTCTGCCCCCTTGAACAAAAGCCATGCCTTAAATCAGGAACCGATTTAAATTAACCACTCGGAGTCCTATCACCCTCTTCCCTGCTCTGCCGTTAATCTTCTTACGTTCGTTAAAATGCAAATATACATATACTTACAGGCTCCAAGATAGAGTAATGGCCCCCCAGAACGCTATCCAGCTTTCTCCATCATCGCCGGATGTGAAATAAATGTACGACGAGTGTCTGGTCGACACTCAGGCTTTCCCTTATAATTTTACTCCTATCGTTATCCTCTCCGCTATAGACGCACACACACACACATACAAACTACGACAAGCTCATAAAAACCGAAGGCTATCCGCACAAAATCCACCAGCATCACCATGAGCCATTATCACAGTTCCCATGTGAGAGCCCCGGTGTATATACAATAAAGTATCACGCATTAGTGAAAGCCTGACACTTAAGGGAATTCAGGCCTACTGTATGGACCTCAGGGTAGGGGTAAGGCGGCTGCAAGTGCAATGTTAGGACGGCACCATGTAGTTTCCCTCTCATCCCACGCCAGCTCTTCACCCCAACGACGATTTAAGTGGGAATAAAAGTAGCAGTTGGTTTTACTACGACTGACACGACTACCGCTTCCACTCCTACCACCAATATCAAGAGACCTGGTCCCAGACGGAGAATCCATGTCAACCGGCCCGACTCTCACGATCCCAATACGTGCTCCATTGCTCACGACGTTAGCAGTTAATGTCAGCTAGTCACAGTCAAGTTTAGTCAAAGATGATTAAATGATCAGCTTAACCGAGCTAAATTTGGAGTTGTAATGGCACGTGCGACTGCTAGCAAGGAAGTTTGGGAGGCACTGTGTGAGATAGAGAGGGTAATGAGACCTTTTTATTTCACCACTACTGCTGATTAGATCTCAACGTGGTAATCGATGACTCGTTATGGGGATGAAAGAATGAGGGATGGTGAAGAGAGGTGGAGCGGTCCGTAGAGGAATGGAGGTATGATATATGGCTCTTATTAGGAGCATGGAAACCGCATAGGAGCATGTGGGGACCAGTTGAGTTGAGAGGCTAGCTCGCCCTGAAGATGAATACTACTGGTAGGGTCATGTAGAAAGTCTGTGAAGCATGTACATTAATTTTCACTTCGTGTCGGGATCGGGAACGGTGGTTGGCGAGAGGAGAGGCGAGACTTCAGGTGCAGTAGCACAGTTGCCCAGTCGAAGGAGAAATGACTGGAGAGAGTAAGAAAGCATCGGTCTCGGGGAAACGTAGCGGGGTGAAAGGCGAGGCTGCACACAATTGCCTCCGCGTGTTAGCCTGTGACCACTGAGAAGGCTCAGACACTATATTATGGCGTGACTGACAACGGAGATATTTCTAAAAATAAGCCGCTCCTTTCAGTCCGAGGTAATACAGTGGTGGAGGAAATCCATTTGAGAAGATCCCTTCTACAACATTTTTCCATCAACCAAGCCAATTGTGAGTATGGAGCCAAAGCGTACATAGTGAAGAACCGACCACAAATAAACTCTCAAGCATCGCTTTCGAAAGCTAGACGAATGTGGAGCCACACTTGGGGATTAATACAACATCTCAGAAGGGATCATCTCGCTCATATTTTTCTAAATCCGCTCACCCACGTCACAGCGTTAATTACATAAGCTGAATTCACCTAACACAGGCTCTGACTCCCTTGCCTTGGACAGAACCGTTTGGTGGGAAGGCTACGATGTCTTATATTCTGGAACGAATGTTGAAGGAAACCTATAGTAAACCTAGAAATGATTCCGGAGAAAGGGAATGGCAAAAGTTGAAGGAAATCGCCAAGGACCTCATCTCACATCCATTTCCATTACCACTGTGATTTTCTGCGTGATCTTGACACTATGTGATGTCTTCGAAGGCGGTGATGCGAAATTGTTTGAAGTCATGCCTTTGGTTTTAGTTTTTTCCTTTAGTAATTCAACTTTTAACCATAATGCAGTCGATAGAGGTTGAGAAGAAACAATTTTGCTTATGGCTGGCCATACTTTGGAGCGGATCCCAATCTTCAATGGGTCAATATTATAATATAAATTAATACCGAACTCGTTCACTCAAATTCAACAAGTTCACAATTATACTGTACAATTTTCTCCTATTTTGCAGGTTGTGGGGATAATTTATTGTGCTCTGAGTCGACTGAATTGGGGGTCAAATGAGACTTTGTGAATCACTTCGTTTACACATCCGCAAGGGTGGGATGACCCAGATAACCGACTGTTGTAGCAGCATTGAGGAATCATATGTATTCCTCTTGAAGGACACCTTTCACATCTTCAAATGAGAATCCGGATGAAACTGCTTCCACGCGGTGGCAGCTTCCAGTGCTCGTGCTGATGCGGAAAAATCACAACCATCAACGGCCTTCCTACACATATATTGTGACACCCATTTATGTACATAGATGAAGGATGACCAACACATTTTCTACTGGGAATATTTTTAATATTCTTTTCATTCCTTCCCTTACCAAACCCATACCTCTGAAGTAAAACATTAGGAGCTTAGGCAAAAACTTACGTTATAAAAAGAGTACATGAGAAAGCATCATATAATTTATCACGATTCGGGTCTGTGACTGAACACTAGAGCCAGCGGAGCTGGACAATCGAATGTCATTAAAAAGTGTAAGTACTAGTACACGTGCCAAAGCCGTGACAGGAATAGCGTCGTATGGATCACAGCCAAATGTTCCAAGGGAAAACGGAGAACCACGATTTGTGCTAGAGTGGCAGACGGTCCCCAGAACCTTTGGACAAGGAGCTACAAACAAGGTCTTCAGGGCTGTTTCCAGTAACGTCAACAGTCACAGCATGAGATTTTTTTTTTCAAATTTTCAATATTATTGTGTGCCATGTGGTATAGAGTGACTTACCGAAATAAAAATAAATTTGGGAACATCCTGACTCTCGATGATGGTCGGTGTTCTTCCCTCACCCCCTTCCCCTTGAGAGGTTTCGATTGTTAGAGCCGGAACCGGGACGCAGCCAGTAACCAACGGAAACAGTATATAGGAGAAGTCTGCTTCTTCCTTCGCCTTTAGAGTCATAGTTATCTGCAGGTCAAGCGAGGGGAATTTTACAGCGCAATCATATAGCTGTGAGGATGGTAGGACACGATGAAAATTTTAGCATAACTTTTCCAAGATTTCACTCCAAGTTATGCCAACATACTCCAGAGATACTTTACCATTTCTATACATTGATTTATAAACTCAAAACACAGGATTCGAAACGAGCAGTAAGAAAGAGGTGACTGTGGGCAACAGTTACAACTGCAAGTAAAAAAGATAGGTCTTACTTCACACGAGGATAGAAGAACTTAAGAGTCATTCTGGGAGCTGGCAAATAATGCAGTACAAATGGAGCGTTACAATGAATTTAAGGGACCCGCGGAATGGAAGAAAAGCATGCTGAATGTTTCATCGTCCATTCCGCGGGGAAGGATTCTTGGTTGATTAAAACTCATACATCAGCTTTATCCTATCAATCATTTTTGTCCAAGCGGAGTTAAAGCATATTTAGTTCTTTACGCTCACCTATACAACTGCTCCAATGAACACCCAAGGGCTGGTTAAACGATATCCGCACTGCTTCAAACATAGGTAAGTGCCAAACTTCCGTTCGCACAGCCCAATTAACTTTTGAAAAGAATCAAATTAAAAATAATTTTCGAAATCCAAAATGTTAATTTTCTTATGACATTTAACACACATTATTTGCTTCCTAATTTACATAAAAAAACTGCTCTACAGCATCAGCGCAATTTATAAAGTTTAGCAATCAGGTGCTGCTTGCCTGTGGTGAAGATAACTTTACATGATTTTATAAAATACTGCCAAGGCCCTTAAGAGACAAAATTTTTGCATTTTAAATGACATGAAAATTAAATGATCAGACAAGACCTTACCTGTAAGGTCGCCGTATAATCATAACTATACGACGACCAAAATCTAAGAAGGTTGCCTTGAGACAACATTGTTACCATGGTATATATGTTTGCTAACGTGTATACCCCACCTAGGAGACATAACTACCATAGTATTATTATTGCCTAAAGGCAACCTTCAATGATGTAGAATCGAAAGTAATTGGCTTTTTCGATTTCGGAAAAATTCTGTTTTCTTTCTAATTTTTTACAGTTGTAAATTGGGTGCGCACGGAAGTTTGGTACGCTCCTATTTTCGAGCAGTGCTGAAAATTATGGTGCACATGCCGTTTTGACATCGCGTAACAAGCCCTTGGGTAGTCCTTATAAGACTTTTAGACAGTGGAAAGACTGAATTTGGTAACGGATAAAGAATAGAACAACTACCTTTTTCGGACCCCCACTCATGAAGGAATCATTCGGGTTCATTGAAATTGTTAAATCCTGCACGCGTAATGTCCGATTTAAAATGCTATAATTAGCCAGCATAGGCGTCTTCAATTTCCCGCGACTATTGTTAGAGAACGCAGCGTGAAGGAAGAGGGAAGTGAAACGATTCGACAGCGGGATTACAGGAACTTCTGTTTTCGTCTTAATTCCCTCCTCTTTCCTAAAAATCACAATTTGCATGTATACGGGAAAAGGTGACAATTTCTCTGACGAAACTTGGAAAGTTGCTTACCGCTCCCATTCAATTTCCAAGTGGCCAATGGAGCTCTGATCGATCCCATTGGCGCTCAAAAAGAACAAAAGTTCAAGCTTCTCCCCGTCCTTAACTTCTGTGTTGTTCACTTGTCTATCACTTCCATTCTTTATATGAACATGAACTGACTGTGGGTTATATATAAATAAAATGGTTAATTCCGCTATGACTACAACGTAAACAACTTGATGGCTCACCTGTAAATTCAAAGAGGCACTTATGAGATTCAGCGTAGTTTTAGATAAATTCTGGAGGGTAAAGGTCAGGAAGAACTCATCCCCTATGCTGATACTATCAATCTTTTCTCCTTGCAAATTGGTAGTTGATTGGGTAACTTCAAATGGACCAAGAACTTCTATGCTTTCTTCATACTTTAGCATCAAACGTTGGCCATGTGAGTCAAAGTACTGCCCCTACATGAAAAACAGAAGGTTTACGAGGCCCTACTACGAAAAAAAACGCAACAACTGATCACCACAGACCTCAACCATCAATTTAATCTCCGAGTCGGATGGATTTGTAATCTTGAGATACAGAATGTGCTCCAAACTGGAACCTCCCCCGAGTTTTTCGGCTCGTGTGGTATATGTGCAAGCTCCAGGTAGCCGTTTCTCTCCTTTCGATGGATCAGATGCAAGAATGACTCCTGCAATTCATAGTAACACTTCACGATAAAATTTTCTGTAAAATATCCAGTAACAATATTTTGCACCAATTGTTTGTCAACAAAAAGTTACGTTTGTTATCGGATGCTGATAGAATATAGCTGAAAATCAATTTTGTATAATCGACGTCCTCCTTATTGGTCCAGAGGACTTTGAATCTGTACCACTCATTGACTAGTGCTGTACCCTTCCGATTGAGCTTAACCTCTAGTGTTGGTTTCGGCGCTTCTATTCTGACTAGAGTCTGCCGTAGCAATTTCCTACTTTTCTCATTCTTCCAGTCTTCCACCCTAAATGTAAGTGAGACAATGTTCAGTAATAATTTACTCGTTAATTATTAATTACGTTATTCTAATTGGGGCTCAATGAATTTAAATGAATAAATATCTACAAAAATGCGTGACATAATATCTCACCAAACTGCGGACGTGCTGGATAACAGTAGCGAATTATGCAGTATCACTGATCGATTTTCCTTACCTATGTCAACAAATGCTACTTGGATCTGCAAAAAATAGATTAAGAAGAGCTAAGTTTCAGTTCAATTTCAGAACTCATTAAGTTGCTGAAAAAGTACTAGAAGTGCCTGCTGTCATTTCAAACAAGGTTCTCTCGTTCATTTTTACGGAATTTTAAGAACTGTTATTGTATTGCAGAGATTCTCATTATTAAATTAAGAAATTTAGAAGGAAATAACACGAAGTAGGCACAAAATTACCTGAATAACTTTCCCAACATCACGGTGTAGAGGTTTAAAATGCAGATCTACCTCTCTCTTATCACCAGGCATCACTATAATGTCACAATTGGCTTCAATCTTGTTATACTCTGGAACATTGAACCTGAGAACTCCATACTTTCGAACAGTAATGGGGAAATCTCCACGGTTCCTACGAATATAATATTTAACATAATTAATTTAGGATCAGAATTATTCCCCTTCCTTACAGAACCACTAATTACAACTAACTTACAGCAAATCGAATCGTATGACAACAGTTTCAGTGTGAACAACAGTTTCGGATGTAAAATACACAGGAAAATCCAAAATGCAATGGCTGTGACACTCTACACAAGCCTCAAAAGGGCTGCTTAACCCTTGCTGCCAATTCTCCACATTAATTTCACACTGATCCTCAATCAGCGGCATTCTTCCGTCCATTATAGCTTGAAATTTGCTCGGTAAATTTACAGTGGATCTATCCTCAGGACTCAAATCCGTCTTCAGAAGGACTAACAGAAAATTCAGGTACTTGGGTATGTCCCCTTCGCAGCATGCCGCCTTTAGACCACATTCTGCGACGCTGACGATTATTTTGTTCCAGTTATTGTAGCTTAGCTCTCTTAACACATGAGTCATGAGAAGGATACAATTTTTGTAGTCTTTAACAGAATAGAATTCGAGGCCCATGGAGCTCACTGCAAATCATAAATAAGTTACTGTAATGCTTTCATCAAGAAGATAGAATAATAAAATTGATGCCTTACTTAGCAAGCATCTCATCCTCTTTCGGCCCATTTTTTTGCAGAATTCCGACGCTACCCCCAAATGTTTGATTATGGCACCCTATGCATGGGATAAAAATTTAGGATTCCACACTGCAATTCAGTTTGTAGGATTAGTCTTATCTCTAATGCATTAAATAATTACCGAATGATTGGTTTTGCTTTCGAGATATGTCAACAAAGCGATGGCATTTGGGTCTTCGACCATGTCAAAAGCATTTACAAGGCTAAACGAGTCAGCTCTCCATGGTCTTTGTCCAATAAATGGAAGATTTAATTCTCCTCTAAATGAAGCCAGTTCACCAGGCCATTCTCTTGGTGCCTAAAACAAGAGAGCATAGACATTCTACTGCTGTGGACACTCAAAAAATGTCAAGCATAATAATGCAATGTATAATGCCCCAAGTTAAATCTTCTACCGATGACATAATCTTATCCGTGTATAATTGCTTGCGCTTCTCCGCATATCGGGATGCCATTAAAAAGTAGTCCACAGGGTTTGGAAAATTGGATCCGATTCTGTAGCTATTTTGTAAGAGCTCACCATACATATGGTACCTGAAAATGGACAAATTAAGTCACCAAAACTTCATGAGCTCCCACCTTAATGACTTACTGTTGTTCCAGCCAGGCAAGATGTTCATACGCCAAATTTGCATTGCCTTCTAATTTGTAAAACGATCTTATGTGCTTATCGAATTGGGCTTTGGAGTCTTTCAAATTATTAGCGAATAAGCACATTCTGCAGATACGGTAAACTAATACAGATGCCACTGTTTTGAGTTCTTGGACATTGGCTTCTGTAACTTTTATGTTCAGGAGAGCATCATAGGCAGCTTGGTAGTGACTGCAAAGCACAAAACAATTTGATTAATTTGACCAGTTAACATAGAATCAAGGGAACATGTCATAGAACAAAATGAGATAACTATTTTCGTCCACTCTATTAAAGCAAACAACCCCTTAAATTAAAACAATTAAGGTAAGTAAAAAATAAATTGATGCAAGAGGTCCTCGTAAACTATAGAAGAATAATTCGGGTAAGTCTAATAAAACAGGACTAATTTTCATTATGCAAGAGCATGTCGAACTCAGACATTAATATAGTCGCAAAATTAGAACTAGGGTCCATGAAGTGGCTGTTTGATACTGCTTGAAATAAAAATGTACTACTGTACTAAATTTAACTGTGTACATTGATAACTGGTAAATCAGTTGTAGGTACACTTATAGCCTCATCAACGAGTGAGTACATTATTGGAACTGGAGAGTTGATACTTATGTTACAATGTTTCGACCAGTAGATATAAACTTGTCTTGTTGACTTGTTGTTGACTAGACTCGTTTTGTTACACTTTTAGGAGCTTGAATTCCCTCATCACATTAAGGGATATTCCACTTAAAAAATAAGGGAATCGACTTTAATAACTTTTACAGGCTGACCTGTTTTACTTTTTTTCTGCTTCGGTCTGTTTCTTTTCGTGAATGGTCGGTGTACGGTAAATTCATAAAACTAATATCATGCTTACCTCAGAGCTGCTTCAAATTCGGATCTTTCTTCAAAAGAGCTTAGTATTTCTTGAAAAAACGCGATTTTAAAATTATATCGTACGATCAGAGGAGGATGTGCTGCTTTATCCTTCATGGATGCAATCCTCTTTATCCGATTTTTATAATACAGCTCCGCTTCTCTTTCTAGCCTAGCATGAAAAAATACAAGGATTTTAATGTAGTCGAACACAAACGAAAGAATAATACATAACATAAGGATTCTGACCTTTGTATGCACGTTAGAACCCTATCTAAATGACCTAAAGGAAGAACAAATAAATGCTTTGGTAAAATATCAGCTGCAGCACACAAGGCTGATGCTTTCTCGTTGGTCAGTTCATCTCCGACACCGGCAATTTTAATGAGCATTACCAGGACTTGAGTACCATGAGGGTTTACTTCAGCCCTGTGAGGAATAGAAACAGATATTTAGTTAGTGTCAAATAAGGATACTAATAACCAAATATAAACTTACTTCACAGCTTTAATACGCTGAGCACATTCTATTTTTTTTTCATTCCATTCTGCACTAGTCCAGTTGAGTGAGACGAATATGACCACAACTGCCGGGATTTCTTTCAAGTGTTTCGACGTCCACTTGGATTTAATAATTCCTTGAGGCATATAGCATTCGGGATCACTCTGAAATTTAAACAATAGTCTAGTATCACAACAGAAATCTTGAATATGCTGATTCGGAGCATGTTCCGATACCTTTGGCTTCTTCGTGGGAAACTTGTGGCCACTGGGAACAGGTTTATACAAAGGTTTGAACCGCTTCGTCAAATTCTGAATATTAAAGCTTTCGAGAACTCCACGTTGGGAAGACACATCCAGACCTACAAGGTACACAAGTGGATGGAAGCTCTCCGTTAAGTTCACAGGAATTCTAAACGGGCAGAACCAATTGGGAATGGAAGTTTCTTCGTGTACTGACATAGCGTCTGAAATATCATCCGAAACAACTTAATTAAAGTAATAACTTTTTACCATTAAGAAATGAAAAGTCATTTTGATTTCTTTTCCCAAATGGTCCATGTGTCAACCAAAAATTTCGAAGGACTTTTTAGAAATTGATTACAATATCCGCAACCTCAAGTTGAGGGTTACAAGAGACAAAAGAACTAGCAATTATGACAAAAAAACACGTGACATGACTTGATTTCATAAACGCCATGTACAACATTAAAACGAAAGTTGCCATACCCGGTATATTTATTTTAGGGAGTAAATTCACTTCGTATTGAATGTGGTGTTCTACACTACGACCATTTCGTGTGTTTTTCCTAGACACAAGTAAACACTCCTCCTTTGATTCTCAACTCGCACTCACTCCTGAAAACAACTTTCAAATGTCGATGAGGTTCGACTCGACAGCTGAAAGACAATTCCAGCAATTCGAAGATTCAAATTTTACCGCGCGAGTTCATGAATCATCGGTTGTTTTGACACTCGATGCCTTTGCGAATCAAAAACTGGGGGTTTCGTCTTCGCGTACCCTAACATTTTTTCTCCTTCCTATGGGTTAGATGCAAATTAATAGTGGCAAACGGTTTTACAAAGAACCAGAAGCATTGCTAACTTCTACCAATGTAATGGTAAATGAATTCGTTGTATGTCCGGGATTTAATGTCCCGGTAGATTTCCAAAATGTGCATCCGGTGCAAGCCGTTCTTCAGTTGTACTTTGTTACTTCAAAACATGGCAGATGAAATCATGCTCATACAGCATGTATGCACTTGAGGACCTCGAGCAGTACGCTGCAGTCGCCTGTGTGGTACATGTCAGGCGATCATTACTTCCCATTGGAGTTTAGTTAGATTTCGATGCAAATAAATTATACCAGTTGGAGATTCAAAATATGTAAAGCTTTTATAAGGTGACTTAATTATCTGCTACTAATCTTTTGAATTTCTTGTAAATTTCTTTCACCATTAAAATTTCCGCCAAAAATCTGCAACCCGTCTAGTGCGTTCCCATCTTCTACGTGCATAAAAAACCATTGTGCTAAAATCTACGGCATTTGTTCGAAAGTTAAAAACTGACTTATAGATGATTAGAGCCATTCCATGCAAATGTGTGGTTCAGTTTCGAGAACGACGACCCCTGCGTGGAATTGAAATCATTCCCTGCCAACTCGGGTTTAGTTTGATTTTGGTGCGGCCGACTGTCACTGGATGACTGTTTCTGGTCCTTCCGAGATCCACCGTCGCGCCCTCCGCAGGAGAAGTCTTCTACTTTTGCATTGCCTTCTGCGCAACTCTTCATGACCGTCAAAGAATGTCTGTAGTCCTCAGATACGAGATTCTCCATCATCCTGTGGACAGAAAATTTGTACGTAGTTATTCTTTTGCCAAAAGGCCACCATGCTCTTGCCATACACTGTCATAGTTTACAGAAATCACATAATTGAGAACTTCAACAGTGAATAACATTACGTCAAGTAACACTGTGCGACACTTACGATACCCATGAAGGCCACGATGATCCTTGGCCATACGTTCCCACGGAACAGACGATCTTCTCCAAGCATCTTTGGTTGTCCAGCGCACTCATAACAATGGTGGCAAGGTTTGCCATTTGTTCAGGGTCGTGGGCTTGAGCTTTGGGAATTTCAGGAATTGACCTACCTCTTCTTGGATCGGCTATTTCGCTGATCAGCCCCGCTTTCCAAAGCAGAGCTGACTTTATCGCCAAGATGATAATGATGAGAATAAATAATATCACACCAATGACGATGATTGGGACGATAAGGTCCCCTTTGAAGGCTTCGAGCGCCCCAAGAGGTGTGACCGGTACGTACGGAGCAAATCCTGGTCCTCCAAGACCAAGTCCTAGTCCAGGCAGGCCGAGTCCAAGCCCTGGTAGACCAAGTCCAAGCCCTGGCAAACCTGGTCCAAGCCCTGGCAAACCTGGTCCAAGCCCTGGCAAACCTGGTCCAAGCCCTGGCAAACCTGGTCCAGGTAAACCAGGTCCAGGTAAACCCGGTGTAGCATAACCTGGCCCAAGAGGACCGGGACCACCTGGTCCCAGTGACGGATCCGCAAAGGAACCTGGGAATGCCATACTTTCCTAAAAACACCAACACAGAGAAAAAATTTAAAGTAGCAGTCATTACCACGCCTAATCAACACTCAGTGTCTCTAAAATATTTCCAGCTACTCTGCAGAGGGTTTAACACTTTACGGGAGAGACAAGTATGATTACCGTTTGACGTCCCTTGAATCTAAGTCTCTCAAAATGCTCAAAATATCCCAATTGCAGTTGACAGGTACTACACGGCAGGTTAGAAACTTTCTGTGTAATATTTTTTCATTCGCCGGTCTTTTATAGCCTCTTAATGCAAATTGTCCGTGGAATTTAGTTTTCCTCAGGCCGCAGCCCATTTGCATATTTTGAATAATCAAATCATCTCATTTTCTAGAAAGCTTCAAATTTAATCCTTACTTTCTCGTAACATATCATGCATAAATATCCACCCTAAGCCCTCTACTGTCATTACACCATTTTCTTTGCCCACTTAGGACTAGGGCGTGAGACCACAGGAAAATATGGTAAAGTGATCCAAGTGAGTTCAGAGGCTTTGCATGTCATCAGCTGCGGACAGGCTGATGTCGCGTGGCCTGGAAATACCCAAGCATGGTATCTTAGAAGACGTATGAATGGACTGGAAGTTGCAATAACAGAAAGTACGACTCAGCCACATCTGAATTTCCACACCTAGGAATTGGCCATTGTTAATCTCTCTGGACCTGTCGAACACGCATAATTGTTGATTTGTGCTTTGTTGACATGTAAAAAAGTCCCCTTGTTAGTGAAGCTTACACCAGGATTGCGCTCACCAAAAATATTTATGTTATACGTGGTCTGCAAATACAACTTGACTTGACTTGAATTCATTTCAAATGTGGTTGTAAGGACTTGGTTCTGGTTAGACTTCGAACTATTAATTTTACCCTTATCAAGTTATTTTTGGTTGCAGGAGACTAGCTGG
>WJFA01000138.1:0-64554 GCA_009870155.1 Pseudobourletiella spinata | reverse complement strand
ACAATGCCAAGAGTTGACACAGTTGAGCGGATACGAGGCAGCAGAAGTATACACAGTAGTGGTAAGAGCCGTAAATCATGAATGGCTGGAATGAGACTGTCAGTTAATGTTACACTATACGTGATAACTCTGGTTTTTTTTTCAAGGAGGAAGTTTTCCAAGTCAGCTCAAACACTCAGCGGTTTAGGCAGAGAGACAGGATTTTCGGTGCAGCCAAGTTAATTTGTTTCGCCCGCGTGCGTGCAGGAGGTGCGTGTGCGTCATCGCTGTTTGTGTGTGCGTGTGTGTGTGTGTGTGTGTGTGTGTGCATATGCGCCGTGCATGTGTATGTGTATTTTGTATTAATTGCATGGAGGATCACATTGAGAAATGCGGCGGGGGGATGTTCAAGTTTTTTTTTTACAATCTGTACATAATGAGTGCTGCTTCGGATAATGACTGGGACGGCTGAAGGGTGTGAATGAATAAATGGAAATGAGGGAACAGAGCATAGAACTTGTCCACAACTCCGAGAACCCGCTGGTAGTAGAGACAGCTGGCTTCTGTGTGTGTGTAGTGAGTTGTGAGGATCATAAATTACAAATTATTTATGAGCCTGCATGACTAATTTGGTTTCATTAATTTGAAATAGATCTTCTGATCACTTTTTTTCGCCCCGTCCAATTTTTACGAGCTGGCCTCTCTCCGGGAACTTCTTGATATACGTCATCACGTCACTGCATACATACACTGCAACAGAGCAAGATCACTCTCAGGATCAACTGTAGGGGCTTGGGCTATACCGTGTGTACAATTTCAACATGATGACAACAACTAAGGATGATAACAAAAGTCAATATGATGAACTGCAACTATCATTCCGCTGCATTGAGGCACTTCATTTCGATCTTTAGTAAAATCTAATAGTCTGATGCTTCTCAAACTGGTATGCTGTGTACGAGTGCTGAAAAGTGTACGTCAATGGGTGTGTACCAATGTTCGATACTAATAATGGAGATAATATTAGCACAGTGAAACAGCAGGAGCCGGCTTCTCAGAACTTGTGGTGTGGGGGGAAAAAGTGAGAGAAAAGAAGTTGGTATGTGTGCGCAGGGTGGCCCGAAAATGTTACACCACCACAATTCCTTTGGCCAATCTGAACGACTCATACTAAATACAGTATACAGGAGAACCTCGTTGGTCCGGAACCAGAAATTTTTTGACCGTGTGAAGAAGGGAATAGCTTAACATGTTCTTTGGCTCCTGCGGTGGGAAATTTATGACCGCATTAAAGAGTGACCGTATTAAGAGGGGAGCCGGATAAACGAGGTTCTACTCCATATATTGTTAATGTGTGGCGAAATCGTTAGCGCAGAGGACAAGCCATTGAGATTGTACGGAAGAAAACTATTGTTGCATGCATAGTTCTGGGACATGCTGTATTATTCACCACCGTGCTCTTGTCCACGTTTAACTCACTCCTCCAAACCTTGGAAGGAGGAGAGTTACACTCATTGTGGACTATACAGTATAGGCTTTTAATTTCCGCAATAACTTTTTCATTTCCTCCTAACTTCTCATCACAGTAGTGTCATAGTCTTTTCTTATGAGCTCACTCACACACACAAACACACACATGCTACACATACTACTTGATCACATTCCGTGGAAAGGAGTTGGTCAGAATATTCGATTAGCTGTGATGTGATATGGTAATGAGGAAAGGAAGCGGAGTCCGATGTCAATATCTAAATTATTATATAAGGTCATTTCGCTCGCATACAGAAGTAACTTCTGTTCCTCCTATAATTATTTTAATTTTAATGCTATTTGCATATTTTTTCCCCCTTTCAATCCGGTAATGAGGTGATGCAGTATGCAGTTCTGGTCCAGAATGTGTAGTAGTAATAGTAGTAGTAGTAGCAGGAGTAGTACAGCAACATGTATTTCTGGTGTGGTAGTACAATAGATGATGGAATGACGGCGGTCCAGGTTGAACCACGATCTGTGTGCCAGTAGTGAGGTCTTTCTCAATGGCCCATGGGGTCATTCTCATTCAAATTAGGGCGTCATTTTCAATTCCATAACTTGCAGATTTTTTCCCCCTTCCAGGCACAATATGTTGTATTTTTATCTTGAACTTGAGCTCTTTGAGCCATTATGACTGGGATAGGATTTACGAGAGGTTGCTTTTACATTTCCGGAATTTGAACAGACGTTCCATATCTTGCTCTCACGCACACAATTGTGTTACTACAACTTAAGCTGCAGTTTTTTCCGCATCTTCCAGCATCTCTCTCGTGACTTTCATTCTTACAGCTTGTGCTCACAGTTAGAGTACCTTCCAAAATCCAATAAGTCAAAGACAAGTAGACTGCGCTCATTGTGGAACGGCTCAGGAAAAGGAGCTGTATAGACTGTAATAGTCAATTGTTAGAGGAACCGGGTTTACGTTGCATCGTGTACTTGGTTTTATTGAGCAGCATAGGCAAATGTCACATGTTTGTAGAGAGCATTACGTAATACTGGGCCGTGGACACTATCGTATCACACATTAATCGGTGTCTGCTGGACAGTCTGTAGCGGTTCGAAGGAACGCACTGAAGACACGCCGAATCCCATAGTACGTCCTTACTCGGAGCTTGTGGAGATGGTATATTTTGGTGCGGTCTTTTTCATGAATACCATGTTTGGTGGCGCACTGTACAAGTCACATAATCTATCAGTGACCCCTATAGATCCCGGCATGTTAAGAGAACCTTTCAATAGTCGTCCGCCTGTTCTAACCGTGCCAACGGCAAGAATAGAAAACGATGGACGGCCTCCGCGTTCATGACCTTAGACGTAACTTACATTTGCAGCCTGATGGCCATTTTTCTAAACTATTTTCTGTGCTATACTTTGCTCACTTTCATAGGACTGTCACCACCGAGCTGCGGTTGCTGCAGATGGGGTAAAACCGCGTAACCTTCTAAACCCTTATTCCCGAAGATGCATTGGCCTTCAGGACTATAAAGTTAAGCTGTAACTGGTGGTGATATTCCTGCGCTGGAACAGCCATTTTGCCTAATTTACGTGTAAAATGAACCATGTTTTCGTTCCCTATAACTAGACTCGCTTCCGGAAAAAGTATGCGTATCTCCTGAAGCTCCAAGATAATGCAATGAGAATCCCTCTGAAGAGTTGAAACTACACGGCAAGTTACCTCTTGTGGTAGGCAACTATTCACTACTACAACCCCAATTATACACGCGTATGCGTTATGTGTACCATCGGTGCATGAGCACAAAAGAACGGGATTTCCACCAGTGACAGTGACTCCTCGTGGGGAAAATCAGCTAAAAACTACTTCTAATAATGATGTGTACGCATTGTTCCCTAAGCAAGTGAATATAAAGATTGATTTCAACAGGACAATAATCTTGGTTGATCGATGAGTTTATTTTTCATCTTTTGCAAAATCATCGCTTGTCAGGTTGAAGGGAAGTCTTTGTTCGGAGACATCACCTGAACAACTCATGCCGGGGACTGGAGGATATTTTGACGATGAGATGCAAGATACAAATAGAATCTTTACACTTATACCCACATATGGATGGACGTTGGATCCCAGGGCAGGGTTGAAGATCAACGTCTGAATACTGTCCTACAGTTTATATATATATATATATAGATATATATATACATATATATAATTTTTCCTCCCAATCAGAGACACTGACGAGGAGACGCGCAGCTTGAGTCCCCGTCGCTCAAAAGTGACTGCTACTGATACAGCCTGTAATATTGTTATTTTATCAATGTAAAAAAATCTCATAGACCATCGATCAAAGCGTTAAAGACGTGTTCACTTTTTTTTCACCCAGTCGTCGGTCTGAATGGCCGAGCCACTTGGCATGCACAGATTATACACTGATATTTTTTGCTGAGCACCTCAAACACATACTTAACTTGGGGTAGCTAATATTGGAGCGAGGATGAGGAAATGTATACTACCACTGAGAGCCACTACCCACAGGGTTGTAAAGCTTTTAAACTCATTAATCCAGATCTAAATAAATAAAGCGGACAGTGACAAAAAAACGATGATGCTGGTGAGTCTGGCCAATATTTATATGATTTCGTTTTCCCTCCTCCGTATTATACACTTCCTTCGAAGATCATGGTGGCTGAACAGGGATAATAATGGGAAGAATGATAAAAATAATAATAATAATAATAACGTGTCCGAAGAATTTAAATGAGCAGTTATTGAGAGTGTAACAATGAGAGAGGAGGCGGATAAAAACATTGGACAGCCACTGGAAAGGAGCCATGGAAGACATACAGCCGAGCCATGAAGATTTGTTGAAATGATAATTAGGAATTGTATTCTCGCGCCTTTCTGCCTCCGTAAATAGTCCCACTTGTCCATACCGGGCCAGTAGCTTGTTAATCCCTCTGGAATTTCACAGTGCTCTGCTATGTTAAAAAATGATTTTTTAACCTGCTGTCCATCCAAACCCCATCGATGTGTGTCCAAATGGTCTCATATATCAAGTCATATAAAACATTGAGGATAATGAGAACGACCCAAACTTGACGAAAAGTAACCACCTCCCTTCATTTTCATATAGGAAAATAAATGCTAAGAACATAATATAAGGATCTGTAAGGACTCCTCCGAGCTTTTCATCATGACAGGAAAAATTCCTCCACATAAACTACACAACAATTTTGTGCCTCTGCAAAATGGAGCATCCGCTCTTACCGCACCTTCAAAACTGTACATTCATTAAAATTAATACAACTGTGTATGAAATTCATCCGTATCTTCTCAAAATGCACATGTCCTCCCTGTCCAGATGGAGGAGTTGACACGTAGCGACCTGAAAACTTGGCGGTTGGGACACACGCGCGTTTTCGTCCCAACGTGTACCTGACACTGGCCTGTACTGTGGCGGATTGCGTTGTAAAATCGTAAAAATTGTCACTTTTTAAATCAAAACTTATTGACAGCAAAACTTTTAAATTTCACCTCCTTTAATAGAAATAATGGTAATTTTTGACCTTGGTTATCCGTAAGTTGACAGTTTTAAAGTGTCTGAGGCTGTCACTGCTACGAATGTTTCTAGTTGGACCTCGTCTCGTGTGTCTCTCTCAGTCAGTCAGACAGTCATACGGTGTGACAATGCAACAGCTTCTACATGCGGAATCAATTCTCAAAGGGGTGCGGACGATGGCCAGCCGACGTCCGTGGCATTGTCTTTAAAGCTATGTCGATAAGTAATCAATCAGGGAAATTAAAATCATTGAGCTTCAATTGATGTCGGCGTCACTTGCATGCCACACATGATAACATCACTCCCAAATGGCTTCTGATAATTTAAACATCTTCTTACTGCGTACGCTTCACATTTTATAAAGATATTCTAGCCGCTACCATGGCTTTCACTTTGAAAATCTGTTCAGGAAATGCATCTGCATTGGGATTTCATTCATGAACCATTGCGTGTCTTATAGAACGCCCTTGTTAATAATTGTTCGCGGCCTGCAATACCTGGTGCAATGCCTGGTGTAGTGGAGCAACTATATACACAGTGGTTCTCCAAGCAGGAAGTGGTATTCGCGCTGCGCGCGGCTGTCATTGTCACCCGTCAAATTAAAGTCAAGTTTTTTCCTCTCCGCCGTCGGTACGAATGATGGCAAATTGTCAAAAATGTGATGACGAAAGTCGTGAGTAATCGAACCCCGGTACCGCGAGTCATATCTCTACGTCAACATGGTGTCCAAAATTTTATCCTGGCTGCATTGTAACGTTATGAGACCACTAGAGGCTTGAAAGGCTTGTTCTGAAAACTTATGTGCCGGTCATATTGAACCAAGGATGAGGTCAGGAGGATCACCTATACAGGGACTTGAAAACAATCCAACCGTCACCTCGCTGTATACTTTCACCGAGTCATGCCGTCACATAATACAATAGCGTAGGCAACTGTACAGGCAATATCCTTTCGTAAGAAGAACTGCTCAACATCCACCAGACGTGCGGGAGGAAAAGAAAGATGGCGACCTTTGCATTGGAAGAAAAATGAGTAAAGGCTACACCAGTGAGCTTCAATACGGATATCACATCAGGGGAAGCACAAGTCAGACGTGGCGGTACTCGCGGCATGTAGTGTTACAGTTCCGCTTGCCTGTCAACGTCAAGCTTATTCGCCAGTCTTAATTTATGGTATTTTTCAAACGACCATCGCCACTCTATAAAGCTATTGCTATATGCGCTAATTCTGGGTTTCTGACGACTGCCATGCGGTAAGAAACATTGCATTGGTGGTGATGTCATATTAGTTTGGACGTGACTTCACGTCCCTTTATTATTTTACCAGCGGATTTCCCAGCTCGCCCACCGAGTTTCATATGGAAACTCTGTTTCAGTCTGCCCCATAATTTTCATTTGTTCCTTCCAGTATGAGTTAGTAAGAAAACTATTACAGCAACTGGAAATGAATACGGAGGAGGAAGTCACTTCAAAGTTGATCTTAACTAAATTAGGGATTAGTAGTCCGTACAGTAGGCATTTGCTCGGACTTGCACACCACGCACAGAGCTTCGGGAGGATAAATATAGGACACGAGACGAACAGAGGGAGTAGGACTCCGGATCTGAGCCAGGAGGACAATGGAGGTCAGTGGGTAATACAGACAACAGTTTCCCTAAGCACCTGAGGCTATAGGCCTTCACATACACCTGTAAAAGAGCGTCCTCAGGAGGAGGAAAACTTGTGGTAAAAAATGCATTTCTTTTTATTATTGACGCAAGATAATACTCCAATTAATTCCAGCCTATCAGAAGTCAAAATAGCTTAACATGTGAAGGCCAAGAGGACAGCCAATTTCGTATAATATGAACCCCCTAATGAGGAAAAAAAATATCTAAGGGCTTTGCACATATTCGCGGGGGAATATCAGAGGCTCATCGAGGCGGAGAGGGTTGTTGGAGGTGCTATAGGATGATGGTGGTGGGTAATGTGATATTATGATAGTCCATACCGCATGATGAGCAGACGAAATTAAATAGGGTCGTCAATACGTATACTCAACCGTCCAACGTGCTACGGATAAAAGTACTCATTACGAAACTTTCCCTTGGCAGCCATCCATTTCTGTGTCCGCGCCCATGCGACCGGGATATTACAAAAGGGTTTTTTACCACCACCGCCACATGATATTTATTGCGACGACTATACAATAGCTGCCGTGTGCATGAGACGCCGCACTACCTAGACCGATGATTTGAGGTGATAGGCTCAGTCTATCCCACCGCGCCTCTGCGTATACGCACGTTGAATGAAGATGGACGAGAAAATTGAATGATGCTTTTAGAACTTATTGAAGGTTTAGAAATTAATTGGCCCAGAAGTTCACATACGCCATAAACTTTATGTAGTACATAGTAATTATTATTGTTGTGTTGAACAAAAAGAGGCTATTGTAGCTTTTGGGGGGTGATAGCGCTAGTTTTTGAAAAATGTGTTAACTAAAAATTAAAATTAATTAGTACACCTGCTACCGCAAATCTCTGAAGTAAACGAAGGGATGAATGAAAACCTTCCATTTGTCGGAATTTACAAGATTTATAAAGCGTTGCTCACATTTTGCTTAAGAGCGTTTCTCTAAAGTTACAACGGCGCGTGGTCGTGTCATGCTTTTGCAATTCAGCCAATTGCTGAAACTGAACATACTAAAATTAACACACTCATTTTCTAACAATAAGAATATTAGTCATAATTGTAGCTTAAGCAATAACACATGAAGGTTCGCGCGTTCTCGAAAAATAAATTCAATCCCAAAAATTCTACTCTAAATAAATTCTAAATATATAAATATAAAAAATATCTCTGCAAAACTATTAGTTACATTGTTCCCCGAAGCTGCACACAAATTATCAATCAACCAATTCATTCATTTCAATTAAGGCCCTTAATTTAAGGGCATAACCCACATAGGTGATATGAGAATGACAGAGCGAAAGATTCCGCGCAAATTAATTATGTTGGAGAAGTATTGATATCCAAATGGTATTCTGATTAGTAGGAATCAACCTCAATATCCCGATCAAGTCGATTGCGCGTTGACGTCAGGTCACATCAGTTGAATGTTCACGAATGAATATGGGACAACCCAGCAATCAGCTCATTGGCAATTTGGAAATAAAAAAAGTGATTCACACTTTATTGCCATCTCGAATCCGTGCGGCTGGCAGCAGGTAGGTGGGACACCTACCTGCTACAAATTCAACACGGATTTGTGTTGGGACCGAGTAGCTGGCGAATTTAACAGCCCAAATCGTTTTGAACTTGAGGTTAAAATGAATGCAAAAACGGCCCTGGTTGCTCGGGCATGTTCAGAAGTTCAGGAAACTACGGTAAGATTGGATTAGCAGTTAGGTTACGACTTGCAGAACACCTGAACGACAATAATAGAGGGATTACTCGAACCGCCAAAATTTGGCAATACTTTCCATGTTTTTTAGCAGTCGGTGCCCGTCACGGTAGTGATTACGTTAGTCTCTGTATTTTTAATCTCACCCAATCCCTGTCGCGAAGGCTGCAACCCACAGCATTTAGATTTAGACGTCGCAACCTTTGACCTATTGTCAAAGCTTGTTGCTGGTCATTTCTATAGTTTCAGGCGAAAGCGTAATTTTTCGGGAACATGCTGAAGAACTTATATCAGCAGGAAAACTGTTATGTTGATATGGAGCTTATGGTGATGTTAATGGGTGCAGTTTGAAGGCATAAAGTTAAGACGACATATTTTGGTAAAGTCCTCCGTGTTGCAGAATGCAGACTATCGCTAGTGACTCAATTCTTGTTGCAGGTTGTTGTGCGGCATAGTGATGAATTTATGTACTCAATGCTTTTGAAAAGAATGGGCGGGAAACCTGTTCAATGTTCACCGTGTCACGATGTCGTCGCAGGTTGGAGAGGCAGACTATCGCATGACGATTTTTGCAGTGATGTTTGTTACAGAATAGTTTCGGTGTTACACGGCTTAATTTTATTGCACCTCCAGTTTCTGAAATTGTCGGAGACATTTTCGAAAAAAACATTGGCCACCCTGAGAAAACTCCTTTTTTTTTGATTTGGTGGTGTGAACCTGTAGCGAGCAGCTTCACAGTAGTCGTCAAGACGGTAAGATAGTGTACTTTAGTGCTCTTGGTGTGATTAACTAGTAATGAATGATTCATCTGTTTTAACTCTTTAAATAGTGATGATACTCGCTCTAAATTTGCAATAGCTGTAATGGCTTGATTACCCAAAATCCAAACAGGCTTGGACGATTGGCTAGGATTTGAAAATGTTAAGCTAGGTCAGTAAGCCCGGTAATACACATTTGTGAACGGTATGGCTTGTAAAGGTTTCGCGCAGATTGGTGGTAGAACTTTAAAATGGATTAGCCTACTGCGAAATATTAATATTCATTACAGAATAAAATCTAGCCAACAGATTGACATGAGTAAACTCTTGGTACACTGACCGGGCTCTTCAGAGTCGTTAATTTCGTTTCTTTTTGTTTCAGGTATCTACATCCCAAAATGGAAAATCTGGCTGGAGATTTCGAAGCCATGCGGGTTGCTATTGAGAATGTGTCTAGCAACCCAGATGAAGGAGCTGTGGAGCAGAAATCCGGAGAGAATAATGGCAATACGCCATCAACAGATACTTCAAGTTATACTTTTGTCAGAACAATTGGATCTGTGGTCGTCTACTATAGCATCATCAAGAAGAAACCCTACTCATTCCTATGGATAGGGACTGTAAATGGAACTTTGAACAACCTAGCCGTTTCCATGCCGACACACTACGATAAGGGTGGCCCACCTCCAGCTACCCAAATTCTCGGTTCCGCCGATCATACTCAAAGCAGCGCACTAGCATCCAAACTAGCCAAGCGAACCAATAGGGCCTTCTACGTTTCCTACAACTTGCCTGACATGGATGCTAGGTTCATTCAAGAAGTGGATCAGAAACTCTTTGAAGAAATCTCCGTTCAGTCCGACAAGTTTTGAAAATAATCGCAAGATTTTTGTATAATATCTGAATTTCTATTACTACCACATAATTTTTATGCTATTTTTGATGTAGTGACAATGAATGAATGTTGGCACGTTATAGCGAGGTAAAATTTATTTCTTTGAATCTATTTTTGGTAATTTCAAAATTAGACTTTGTATACAAATGAGTCATTACTGTGTAAGGTCATGAAAATCAATTGTTTAAGTGTATACGCTATACACTTAAACTACTTACTATACGAAATGAAATTATTTTGCTGCGTGCTACATAAACTACAACTGATTATTTGTTATTGTATATGAATAAAGCCCATGGTTTGTATTCAGACAATGAACCGTTTGTTTGAAATGTGAAGGTAGTGACAGCAGAGGGTTGCGGTCGCAGTTGCAGGTGTTTTATTAAGTAAATGGTGACTGAAACTGATTAGACTGCCCGGACGAAACGGAATTACGTATTTGTATCTGAGGATTATTATTTTGTGGTGCTATGTCAACGAAAAGTCTGGAGTGCGGCTTTTTTAATCTCATTTTCGCCCCTAATTCTTTTGTTAAATCATCTGCACGAAAAAGTTTCCGAACCGGTGCGGTGGAGGGAGGTCGACAAAGATAATTCAACAATTTATTGTATCTGAAACAAATGGGTCTCCACATACGCGATTTTTAGTAACTTCTTTAAAGGTTAGCCGAAATCTGGAAAACCTTGGCGTATCATGCCAGCTCCAAGTTAAACGCGGTAGAACAATTTGAATCAATCTCATCATGTATATATTCACTGCAGCTCTCTGATTCAACTCAGACACGAGGAATCTGCATCAAAACTGGATTGTTCAAGCAGTAACAATTGTTAAAAATACCACCACGAAGCCCTTGCGGTAATGTCAGGGAAGAATCTACAGTAAAAATTTTTTAAATTACACACATCGAGGATGCTTCACCATGAGTCGACCGTGAGTAATTTTCGCATCGATGCGTACAAATTCCGTCACCGTGGCCTGAATTTCGAGTAAAGATATATGCAACTTTCATTCAAGGAAGGAGATGAAGAAAACAACAACATCAACAACGCAGCCGGTGATGAAGGCATTAGGGCGGTCAAGGAATCCAAACTGAACTTCGATCCTGACAAAGAGAGTAACAAGAACAACAATAATAACAGCTCAACATTAGTCCCGGGTCACCGCCAAAGCTGCCTAACTCACTACCCGTGGCTAGAGCTCCCACGATCGTCCAAAGCTACATCCACTGTGGGATCAGTGAAGAGCAGCCGAAGTCATAAGGTGTCTGCAAAAGTCAAGTGGTGCCGCGTCCTTTTCATACTTTCTATAATATGCTCAGCAGCATTCCTCGTTTTCTACCCACTAATAACCCACTATATTGTTGAGGGAGCGCATTCCAACGATTCTCGGATACTTGAACTGAGGGAGAACTGCACCAGAAATGAGAATCTTGCTCACAATTCCGAAATTCTGCAAGTTTTACGTTACAACCGAATATCTCCAAACCCCAACTCTCTCGAACGAGATGATGACAAGCCAAGTTTCCCGACGGATGTGATCGCAGGTTCTTCGTGAACTTTCCGAAGTGAAGAATCCAGTTGATTATACGATGGTGCAAAATAATCCCGAACTATACCCAAGTTCATTTCTGCCTCTTTTGATGTTAAGGCTGCAGAAGTTAATTCAGCCAACTGGTCGTATTTTGTAGCCTCAAGGATTGAGAAAATGGTTGTGCCCTTTGAAAACAGACCGAAATAAAGTTATGCAGTGATAATTACTGTACGACGTCTTGTGGATTACTCTTCATTTAATTCGTATAAAGTAATGAGTAATGCATTGCGCCTCATTCGGAAGTGTCCCGTCCTTGAACAACTCAAAATCACTTCAGGTTTCTTCCGTTGTTGCATCCCACAATTCTATATCTGGATTTTCAAGGCTGAGTTGAGGCCATATTGCCCAGTTTTCCCGACCTGAAAACTAGCACTTTTTACACTTAATAAGTATTTTACAACGTGCCTTATACACTCAGATGCAGCAACAATTTCTCAAAACTAGTAAAACATTACATCTACTGGTACAACCAGTACGTCTATAGCCACTACTACATTATGGTTGACGGATATATTGTGAAACTGAAACTTGCATGCTTGCGTGCGGTTTTGCCACCACATCCGCCATCGTCCTTTATTTTACACTTTACAGTGCGTATCAAATCTTCTGGAACTGCGTGGCTTGACCTAAGACCGTCTTCTTGGTATAGCTAAAATTTTAATAATATACGTTCAATTAGTGCTCTGCCTTACAGGTTTAGGAGATTGCATCGACACCAACGCAAGTTACGATAAAAAAATCTTCACTGCAAAATTCATCAGGAGTTCTGCCGTAATATCACTGTAAATACAGATGGCTCAAATAGAAAGGTTTGATGTCGCAAGTGGCGAAAATTCTGAGACAACCTGCACACAAATTGGAGGAAGTCAACTAGCAAAATGTATAATTACATGATATGGAGAGGAATGTCCGAATTTCCCGTAGACATCCATATGAATCATGTTCTGACAGGTATCAGACTGAAGCTACAGATCGAACCTCCGACAACATCCTTTCCAAAGTGGACGTTATTTGGTCAACACTCACATTAAATACTTGAACCTATCAAATCTCACATTGGGGCCCTTTAAGGTCTTGTAAATCCTCCTGTAGTATTTCATCATATTATTTCCCTTGTACCTCAAGTAAAGATTATAAAATTTAATTTTCAACATTCTTTGGCATTATACATAGGAGTTGAACTGAAAACTCGCAGAAGCGGCAATAACGGCGTTGCGCCCACTGAATCAAAATGACGCATTTTGGACGGTTTCAGGCAAGCAAAGTTTCCATCCTTAGTGACGACGCCAATCCAAAAATCCACCCAGAACCGGAACTGAAAGATACAAATAAAAGCAAGCTGTTTGTCGCCTGCATCGCTACAGCAGCTATGTTCCTCATCCTGTTCCCGCCAATTTATTGTGCTGTGTACCCTACCCGGAAGCCCGATTGCGAGCGTACGCGTACGTTTGCTTTCAATACCAGTGACTGGACCGTGAATATGACTAGTTTACTTGTGACTGCGGAAATGGACAGAGATTCTAACAATCTCACCGTTTCCATAAATCTCTATAACACTGGTGTCGTGTTCGATAATATCAGCATCGATCTGTCCAGCGTACTGCAATGTAAATGAGATTTACCGGCCATATAATCTTCAGCAGTACTTTTACTGTAACATGAAGGCTCTGACAACGAAATTTGTTTGGTGCTGTTTTGAATAAATGAGACGCCATTTTAATTTCAAGGAGATTGAGGGAGTTGGGCTGGGCATGTTGTAGATATGATGTCGATCATATCATGTAAATGCGCCTTTTGGCGGGGCAATATCGAGTTGTGCGCTGCTAGCTGATAGATGCTACTTTCTTCTACCATGAATTACTAATTAGTACAGTAAACTTGTGCACTGGTTTGTACGGCTTTTCTGGTAATCGTCGGCTTCACACGGCTGGATAGAAGGTCTCATCTGTTTCTTTATGTTCAATTTTTGACGCCACAACCAAATAAGGCTAAAAATGTAGCATCGGCGGAAGAATCCACGGAAGGCGAAGAGCCGGAGCTTAATTCAAAGCGATGACACTGCACGAAATCGTTTGAATTGTCAAATTGCAGGTCTTAAATACGAAACAAACTTTTTCACATACCATATGGAGGTATTAAACTGAAGAAGACAGCATATAAATGCTATCATAATAAATAACTAAAATTGGAGCTCCTTCAAAGCCAAGCTGGCGTATGATCAGTTGGGAAGGGTCACATACGTAGCAGTGTGATTTTACAAATTTGTTTGAATAATATTCAGCTAAAATCGCTGAGAATAATAAAAGAGGCATTGGCCTCCAGTTCATGCAAATATTGGAGTCCGAATATGTAAGGCTAGTTGGTCTTGTCTGACTCTGAACTTGAGCGTTTGAGAGACTACACAATTGCGAGTTGTTTAACTTCATTTAACAGATTTTGAAGATTTCGAATGATAGCATTGAGGGTACCTCCTTGAAGAGGTAACAAAACTACTCGAGTTGTGCCAACTGCCTTTTATGTCATTGTGACGAAATGTGAGGATTCTTTTTAGTAAAACTATTCAACGTGTTGCCCTCTTTTACAGTACAAAAATAGCTGTTGGAGTTTCATCTGTTTTTTAAAAATTTTCTTCTTATTGTACAGGAGTGTTCACACTACTAGTTCAAGACAATTCTGTAGATTGTGCAATGACCTTTTACCTCCAGGATTGACCCTGGAAGATCACGAGAGAAACAAGCATGCACCAGCACTGTCAACACCGGTTAGGACATTTCCTGAAATAGGTAAACATGTATAAACATTAGCTTGTTTCCTCCTGTAAAGATTCGGATGATGAAGTATGGGTAATCTTTCCAGATGAAGAGAGCAAGGTCAAGAGGAGCGGTGGGAGTAGGAAGTCCCTATCAACAAATTATTTCTCATGTAATTTTTGTCAGAAGAAGTACCCAACATTGAATACTCGTGACCGTCACGTTACCATTGCCCACAAATCGAAACCAAAATCTCGCCAAGTTTACCTTCACTGCTACGAATGTGGTAGCAAAGTTGAGAAACAAGTGTATATCAGCCATTTGATGTTCCATGATGCCGAACGGAAGGTATTGTGTGCATTTGGTTTGACTTCCCTGCAGTATTGTATTGTATTGGAGGTTTGTCAGGTTCAAATATTAAATATGCAGTATAGCTGTGTTTTTTCGTGCCCATTAGCTTTTACAAAAGATCGAACTGGTGTTTGCAACATGTCGGAGCAGCAGTGAAGCCGACAAGTGCTGACTTCGTGGTTCATTAAAACTGATTTTAAATGCAGGATATGCAGACCTCACGTGACGGGAGTGCGGGTGGTGGGAACTCCGGCAAGGAAATGGACCGGAAGTTTTTGTACTTGAAACCCGATGATCCAAGACGGGAACTTGCTGATGCCATTTTGCAATGCCCAGAATGCCCGACGTACCTATTCTTTTCCATGCGCACGTACACTGAGCACAAGCTAAGGTGTACGAGTTATTTAAGTAAAATGCAGAGACTGCCAGTAGTTAAGACGGAAGTTATCTGACTGAATGTAAACGATCTCTTGCAAGCACCGAATTGTATGAGCTATAATTACGTTGTATCTAAGAAATTTTGCAACGACTAACCGCTGACGACGGTTGCTTGACTATTTGAATTCGCTTAACATGAAAATAGTGTCATTTGTACTGTACAATATAATCGTATCCTTGACTTGATGTTCTGAAACAGTTCCAGGCAAAAATGTTGACTAACTTCTTTCTACAGTTCGATTCACCGAGATCTTCGTTTAAAAGGAAAGCGTGGTTTATTCACACATATTTTTACACAATTGATTTATGCAACTAATAAAGTTTCAAGTTAAGTATTTCAAGAGATAAGTTAACACTTTCATTTTAGCCACAAGCGGAAAACATATCTTCATACTGCACTTGAAAAACTGAAATACGCAAACTTTGTAGAGCGTACAAAAGTCATTCTGACGAACCCAAGACGCACCACGGTTCATAAAATGTCTTGCATAAAAATCCCACTGCATGAGGTTTTGTAGTTAGCAGCAATTAAAGCTCGTTATGCCTGTTGAGAATTCTGGACTCTAATTCGTTGTGGAGTTTTTCCACCTGCCTTTCATGCCGTTTGATTTTATCCTCGTAGAAGGATGACACATCCTTGCTCTGTATTTCTTTTTTGTTCACCTCATTTTTAACGAGGAGTTCTCCTTGAAGGAAATGCAACTTTTCGATACGTTTCTCGTAATGTTTCAGTTCAGTCTGGAATAAAGAAAACAGCATATGATACTGACCACGACGTCAGTTCCAAAAAAACCTTCACAATTAAAACAAGTAATGGAAAATACCTGCAATGACATCAGTTCATCGGGAGTAAAATCGCCTTTCAAAGCAATTTTCCATAGATTCTGAACTCGTGGCTCGGTAAAATCAACGGAGGCGGGGCCGGATGCAGCTTTCTTGTGCAGAATATCATATCCGTCTTTGATTTCACGATGTTTTGTTCTAAAAAGATGATAACACAATGAGCTTTCCATTCAACATGAACACTCAGAATTACTAAGGATTTTTACCGCAGATCATTTAAGGACGTATTCACTTTTTTCTGATGAGGCAGAAGATCCTCGGATTCATCAAGGAGATTAATGTGGTGGTAGACCTCGTTGTTCAAGTCGTCTGATTTCAATAAAGAAAACGCCAAAATCATAATTTGACCCACTTTCAGTCTATTCGCACAATCAACTTACTCTTGTCATGCTTATTCATAGTCTCCAGTAGAGAATAGTACTCATCGATTTTGTCTTGATGATGAGAAAATTCCTCTTTCAAAGTCTTCAGTTCTTCTTGAGTAAACCCTCCCTTCTCAGCCTTCTCCCACAGCTTATTGAGCTTCTTATCTTTGAAAAGACTCTTGTTAATGTGATTATCACTACTGCGGGAATCACTTGGGTCCTTCTCAGGTGTTGCTCCTTCATCAAAGTACTCTAGCAATCCGTGGGTATTAAGGATTCCTGCAACCAAAAAAGAGTCAATTTGAAACCGCAAGTTTTTCTTGAACAGTCAAAGGTCCTTCCCTTATTCAGTCCCGACAGTATCCAGCAATTCATTAATTTCACCTTTGAATCTCTTCCTCACTTCCGCCTCCTTCAATCCCGCTTTATCAGCTCCCTCAGCCTTCAATCGTTTCAACTGAATTTCTTCTTTGTCGTGAAGCTGGAGGTCCGTATACAACGACCGAAGTTTAGTTTCTGTTAATTTCTGAAGAAAGAAAAAGATTTCTCATAAAAAGGAAATTTCAATTCCTTCAACGATAATTCCAATAATCATTTCTTACATAACTGCCTTTTGACATGGCATATCATCTTTACTGTAAACAGTACACATTTCCACCCTCACTCCAAGCCACCGATTGATCAGAACAACATGACTTTGAACAGAAGTGACACTCACCTGTTGGGCTTTTTGCCATACTAGATTAATCTTCGCCATTCTAAACGGCTTGTCAACTTGCCGGTAATCCACGACGTTCGCTTCTCGAGTATATTTATTTTCCACAGATGCAGTCAGACCCACGAGGAATAACGTCATTACGATTACGACAGCGAAAATACCCATCCTTCCCATGTTGGCACAGCTAGTCTAAAAAATGAGATTTCCCTCCAAACACCTCGGGATGAGAGAGGCCTTCCAAAATGCTTCTAAATTCCGATTGAGTCAGGACAACTCCTAGGAATTACTCCAGCACAGGGCTCCTACGACAGTTTAATGTAAACAGTACGATCCCCCTATCTCCAAACGAACCATTTACTGTTTGGCCTTCGCCGTAGCGTTAGATATAATTTTATTGGTTCATTCCGCGTTAAAACCTATGCGTATGGCATGACCGGCAATGAAGCATGTATTTACCAGAACTAATAATAATGAGATTTTTGTGAATGAAGATGACTGCTGATTTTTCATACTTTCGCACATTCTTAGGGAGCCGTATGTATTATCCACGGAATGTCCGTACGAATCAGTGCATTCAACCGGACTATGCTGGCAATTGTCAAAACCCGACATGATCTACAAATTTGCTATTTTGCAATCTATATGAAGAATTTCTGTACGAAATAACTTTGAATTTCCCGCTGTAAACCCCTTAATTACTTGAAAATATGAGCTTTACACTTATTTCCGATGAATGATCAAGAATTCAAATTAACTTTATCATTCTCTCAGACAGCGGTAAATTCAAATTAAACCTTCGAGTGATTACGAGCACTGGAAAGTTATTGCCAACAATTTCATAAAATTCAAAGTAAAGTATCTTGCCAACTGCATAAATTCAGCGCCATGTCATGGAATTCTAAAGTCTCGTGACGAGGGTTGCTTGAGTCATTCCACAAGTAAAGTCTACGTCGCTTGTGTACGAAATCAAATATTTAGTTAGCTACAACATTAAAATGTCAAACATTAATGGCAAAATGATAATAGATTTATTTGACTATTTTCTTTAAAAGTTCTGTAGTCTTTTGTGGAAATTTTGAACCGGAAATAAATGAATAAACCACGTCAAAGGTTCAGCTCTGCATTCATAGGATTTGACGGCTTCTGTTTACGTCCACTACAACGCATTGCGTTTCACGTTTTCAGTTCCGCCTGTGGAAGTGTATTGTGTAGATGCTTTTACTACAGATGCACTTTCATTTTACCTCGGGCACTTTATCGCATCCTATTCGGTTGTGAATTTGTGTATGTGCGAGCGACGTCATGGCGGACGACTGAAAGGAAAAACAAGTGCATTAAGAATAACAATTAGCCGTTTTTCAGAACCCAAAAAGGGTGAGCAGTGGGCATCTAGAGAAGTTGAGGTGACAGTGCTGGAGTGCGACGGGCATCTGTGTGTCACTAAAATGAGTCTTAGGCTCCTTCATCTTCTCAATCTTCAGTTACAACAACAGGTAATAAGAGCGAGCCTACGTGCATATGCATGGAGTATGTTTTGTAACCGACTATAGGCTACACATCCCCTGCGGACTTGGAGGGGCTCTATGCGTAAGTGTGAGTCGTCGTCATGAAACTTAATAAATGTGTTGACATTTGAATCGGGCAATGATGATAGCTAATTGTTTGAGTCTTGGTATACAAAAGTTATATATACGATTAATTATACTTCCCGATGATTTTTATTAGTACTTAGAATCAGTCTTCTCGTCTTGTTTTGAAATTCATTACGAATGAGTGCTATATATATATATATACACATATAGTTGTACGTACAAGAAATCTCCTGGATTTTTAGTGTAATTTTAAATATGAAGTACATCCCGTGTATAATGTATGTGCGCACATATTTGTGCAAAACAACGTGTCTAATTTGGCCTCTTATTTTTTTTGTATTCCAGTGGAAGAACTTTATTTTGAAATAACGATAGAAGAAGGGTCGGGACAGGTGGACTCGAGGAAGCACTATGTCTCGTTACTCCAAATCCTACGGTCGGAGCAAAAATCACGGCGGAGCAGGGCTGAAATTTGACACGCTGCTCAAAGCCTGCAGTAATAGTAAGAAGCCTTCCGCAAATAAAACAGCTGGGGCCTTGGGACGTTTCGGCATCGCCTCATTCACATCCACTCGCAATGTCTCAGGTATGTAATAATAATTTAATGCAGGAGTGGAATCTGATGAAATAGTATTTTTTGCGCAACATTTTTGAAAAGTGTAAAGTGCAGTGAATTGACAGTTTTTTTCCGGTTGCGTTGATTCAAATTCTTCTTTCTCTCTCTTTGTTTCCTTGTGCAGGTGAAGAGGAAAGTAGATTTAAATTTTTTAACAAGAGACCCAAGTTGTCTGAACCTTCAGTGAATACCCCGTTGTCGAACACTTACCATGGAAATAATAGTCAGAATGAAGCGGTTCAGCCCTCCCCATACGGGATTGTCCCAGTGGTGGCGGCAGTGTATAAACCCCGAAAGTTTTTCAAGTCCCGTGACCCCATGGCCGCCGCCGAAGCCCCCGCTGCTAAGGAACCAATGAGCCCCGTTGTGAACCCTGCTCGACCCGCCGTGATTGCCCCCATTAAAATTCCTATACCCAGGCCCAAGCAGAGCGGGAAATCTGGGGATAGCCCAGAGAAAAATTCGAAGCCCTTGAGGAATGCTAATAATGCGAGTCCACCCCAGCCGATTAAGTTGCGTATTTTCAAGGATAAAGCCACCTCCAAGTTAGTGTCCGTCTCCGAGGCACCACCCCCAACGGTTGTTATTCCCACGGAGCATTCCGTTCCGCGGTCCAAGTCCGAAAAGTCCCCGAAGAAGCGGGGGCGGAAGGGGAAGGCGAATGCGGCGGAGTCTCCGGTTATCATTGAAGAAGTCCTTCCAGCCAAGAAGCCTGGTCGGCTAACTCGAAACTCGCGGAAGCATAAACAAAGTGGGGAGGAGCCGACACCAGAATTACCACCATCCGATCCGCACCATACCATCAATCCTGCCTACCCCTATAATCCTCCCGCTGTCAATGAGCTTGGCCATCATTTCGAAGATGTGAGTGCTCAACATCCCTGCCCCGCCAACGCCTTTGGCTCCAGTAGTGACACCTCAGTTGACAGTAGTCGGACTCACCCTGTCCAACCCCCCGTATCAAATGTGAACATTGAGAAAAAGTTGGAGGAGGACGTCGAGTTTCAACAGCTATCCCAAATGCTATCTTCCATGGAGGAGGAGGGTGAGGGTGATTACAATAATCTCGCCAGTTATCACCAAAGTAGTCATCAGCCGGAGCCTTATGTGGAACCTACTCAACTTCTTATGCCTGAGCAGCAGCGGGAACAACAACAGCAGCAATTACAGCATCCTCATCCTCCCCATCAAGCGCAACCGATGCAGCCAGCTCACGTTCACCAATTTACTCAGCAGCAAGAACATGAGTCACCTCAACTCCATCCGGTGCCCGTGCAGTATAGCAGCAGTACATCGGAGTCATTCTCAGAATTTTCTCCAAATTCCGTGGCCAACATCCCCGTTCCAGTCTCACGCTCCCTTGTCAATAATAGTATAGTTAACATTCTAGTGACTTCTCCAGTTCCTCCACCTCTAGCTGTAGCTCCGCCCAAGATACGGGATGCCCAGGATATTCGGGCAATACTGGAGGATGACTGGGACGAGAGTTTTGATGAAGAATCTCCGAAGAAGAGTCCGCCGAAAACCTCCCGCTTCGACCCATCCGCCTTCATGCATGATGGATCCCAGGGAGTCCCGGAATCCCCCGCCGACCAATCCTTCACCCTGGGCCATTCTTCCATGGGAAATGAGTACGGGACGACTCTGCCGCCGACTGAGGAGGCAGTGAGCATACCGCATGGCCGAACCACTCTCTTTGCTCACCACCAGTATCAGCAGCAGTCACTACTAAATTATCCTAACCCCTACTTGGAGGCTCACCCACCGCCGCCGCAAGAGCAGGAGCAGCAACAACAACAACAACAACATCATCATCATCACCATCATCATCAACAGCAACATCAACAACAACAACCGTTAGCAACTCCATTTAATGCACCCTACGCAGTGAGAAACCTGCTGTCCAGTACAAAAGAATTCCAGTCTCAGTCTCAGATGAATAGTACGTGTAGTGATAATGGTCAAGAGGTAGAATTCCCCTCTCCTCCTCATTTCCCTTCACCCTTGAAGGATTCCGGAAGGGAATTAGTCAAGGAGAACCATCTTTTCGAGTCGGATTCAAAACCTGCCGCCGCTGCCGCTGTAGCTCTCAATCTTTCTGTCACCCCGGAGGATCACTCGTTTCCTGCACATCATTCAAATACTCAGAGCCTCCAGACAGGAACGAACGCGATGACCGCCACGACGACGTCAACGGGCGGGGCGACGAAGAAGGGGTCGATTTTCAAAAGTCGAGCCCTCACACAGAGCTCAGGGGATGCTGGAGAAAAAGGATCTCAGGGGAATCCGAAGAAAAGACTAGCCTTGTACAAGCACAAGTTTGGCCAGGGTGATGGTGATGAGGATAACAGGGGCGGAGCGGATCCTCTACGAAGTGGGGCAGCCGCTGGCTCATTCCCGGATGAATTTGATGAGGATTCGGATGCGGAGGATTTGGGATCACTTCGCCGTGTCGGGACGAGTGAGATGGGTGGTGAGGGTTACAAGGTGATGTGCAAGAAGACGACCAAGAAATTGTACAGCGTCATCCGGAATGTGAAGCCCATTCATGAGCTGCAGGAGTCTGGGGAGTTCCATGAATTCGATGGGGACGTGTGGTACATCCTGGACGAGCTGAAGGATAAGAATCCGCTTACGAATAGGTAATTAGCCAGTTTGCTCAATGGGGATATGGAAAGTTGTTTTGAGTACTTTGGTGGAAGGGATGTAACGGGTTATAATGGGACTTGTTCGTTTGATTCCAGATGTTTATCCGCGATCACACTCGCCACGAGGTGTATGGAGCCGGCCTTCCGGATGCACTTGAGGGCACATGGGACCGTGGCAGAGTTCTGCAAGGAGCTCCATGATGCCCCAACGAATCCGGTATGGATTTTCTTGTGTTGACTATTATTAACTGTTATAATTTTGAATGATCATATTCAGATGTTGCAATTAGTAATATGTTGTATCTTTCGGACATTAATTTTGCATATTTGTTAATATTTAGTTAATGTTTAGGGCGGGTTTTGGACATTTTGTTTTTATATGTTTGATATTTATTTTGGAATTTTTTTCTCGTGTATTTGATATTTTGGTCATTGTTTTTTTGCTGAGTTTGGTTATTTATAATTTGGAATTTCGACGATGTTGTTTAAATATTTTTTGAAGTTTTATGCATGTTTTTTTCGCAGATTTGTGAGTGGTTTTACATGTTGTTTACTTTCCACAGATTTTGGCTCTCTTAGCTTCCACCGTGCTATTTGTCCTGAGCCAGGATCGGCTGAACATGGACCTTGACACAGACAGCCTCAAGCTCATCATCGCACTAACGAAGGCGGGTGAAGCGACGAATTTGGCGGATGACAGCCCTGAGATCTCCAAACTCCGCCAGCGGGTATTCGACCTAGTCTCAGAGATGAAGAGTCGGGGCCATGCCAAGCATTTGAAAGAGGAGAAGATCACAGCCTCCGAACTCGCCTTGGAAACGCTCCTGTATCTCACGTCGAAGAGGGCCGGGGAATGGGTGAAGCATGAGCTTCGAACTTTGGGCGGGCTGGACTACATCGTGACTGAGGTCGTGACCTCCTTGGACTGGCTCACGTACGAGCTATCCGTCGTCGGTTTCTCCGAAGGGGTCATCGAGCGCCTCTGGAAAATTGACCGCTGCCTCCGCGTCCTTCAGCAAGTGACCTTCAACCATGAGGAGAATCAGAGGTATCTCTTGGGCGTGGCGGATGGGAAGGTGGCGGCGGCGGCGGCGGCATCGGACGTGGAGCTCCGGGGCACTCCTGAGATTTTCATTACACTCTTTCGCTTCTGCAACGACCGGTTGGCTGCCCTCCCTCTGCAGGACTCGGAACCTTCCCGAGTACTGAGGGAGATCCTGTTCAGTGTGCTGAGAGTTCTTGTGAACCTGTCCCATGACTACCGGGGCATAGGTATGACTTTACAGTACAGTGTAAATTTATATATTTTTTGTTCATTCCCATCCATGGTGATTGATAATAATGTGGGAATTATTATTATTGTGATAATTATGACTTTTATTTTTCTCGTGTGGATGTTCACAGTTCTTGGGAGTGAGATTCTCTGTGCTATGGAAGGATTCCTACCCCTCTGCCTACATTCCGTGTTCCACATGTCCATGTATATTCCCGACGAGAAGGTTTTTGATCTCCTAATGCACGTGAGTTATTGACCTCTCTCCGGCCGTCTGTAGATGTGTGGGAAGTTGGCAGAGTTCTTTGGAAATTTTATTGAGCTTAATAATTATCATTCATTTTGTTTTGTAAATGTCAAGTTGACCTTTGTTTTCTTTTTTCCAGTCTTTGTGCATGCTCCTTAATCTTGTGGAGTACAGCAGAGCGAATCGAAATGCGATTTTGGCGTCGTCCGTGAGGAGGGCGAGGGTGGCGTCTCTCCCTTCGAACACCTCCTCCTCCTGGTCCTCGGATGACTCTGGTGTGGAGGAGGAGCAGCAGCCGACGCTGGATGCTCTGGTCCAAATGTTCGTCTCCAAAGAGTTGGCTGCGAAGCAGGAGGAGGCCTCCACGGATGACATCCTGACCAAGGGGTCGGACTCCCAAAAGTCGAACCAGAAGAGTGCCTCCTCCGCCCAAAACTCTCAGAATTCCCAAAATTCTCAAGAGAGTGAGTCGAGTAATTCGGTGCAGGACACGATTGACAAGTTGATCCAGACGGCGGGGAAGCACATGGAAAATAGTCTCATTGCAGCCTACGTATCTCTACTTCTAGCCTACCTGATTATGGATGAGCCGGTGAGTGGAGCTACTAGTTTAAAATAATGGATTTGAATTTTTTTTGTCAACCAACTGTTGACTACCAGTAGTAGTTTATATTTTGACTTTGATTGGTTATGATTTGCTTTTATGTGCTGATACAGACTGCTGCTGCAACCGTACGGAACTCCATGCCGAACCAGAGGTATTTACCGCTGATGATTGTCCTCAAGAAATTGTTCAATTTCATGAGCATAACTTCCTCGGTAAGCATGCGTCCTCACAGAGCAGACATACATTCTGGAGGGATTATAAGTTTAATTTGTGGAAGTGTTCAAACAACGGGCACAGTGGGAAGATTTTTGTTAAAATGAATCTCTCTGGTTTGTGTAGGCTTCAGGAAGTCTCCGTGGACTGAAAGCAACAGCAATAGCTTTGAAATTCTACGCTGTGAGTGACCCCGAATCCAACGAGGAGTTGAAGAAAATCATACCTGACTGAAGGCCATATAGATTGCTATAATAGCTTAGTTAGCTCTAAACCATTACACACCGTACTCTTATAGATAGCTTTATTATTATCACGATCATGATGATGACTACACCGTACACTATATTCATTTTTAATTTTTGACTTTCCCGCTCATCCAAAGTTATTATTATTATATTATTACTTGATGTTCCCTCCTCACAACAGTACTCTCACAAGTATGAATGTGAGATTCTATACCCTTTCTTTTATTATTTTCCAATGACTTTTTTTTTAAAAAAAATGTACTTGCAGTAGTAGCGAAGACGCACGTGTACAGGGAAGCTATGTAGCTATACATTACTCGCTTCTCCGTGCAAGAGTTGATGTAATTATGTTATCCGGCCAGAAACTATACTTGGAGCAATCGGATCTGCAGGACCTTATCTATGTAGTAAAATATTACGAGCCAAAAAGGAAGAAAAAACATTCATTTAATTTAATTAGCGTTAGTCTATACAGAGGATTTCTCTTTCTTACAGCTTTACAGTTAAGGTAGTGGGCGTAGCCAGAGGCAAAAGTTTTATGATTCCCTCACTTGGAAAACAGCAATGTTTCGTTTTACTAAAAGCAAGGTGTAGTATTTCCCCGCAAGTGCGCAACTTTTGTAGATCCGTACGTATGTATACATGCAGATGTATATGTCATTACATGTGTTCTTGTAAAACTTGCTGCAGTCATCATCTGCAACATATGTATTCTTATGCTAGGTGCTTTTATAACAGCAGTTATTTTTTTTCCGGAACAGTTCTTTGAATCATGTATTTTTTTGTCATTTTGAAGTTTCTCATTTCCAGGTATAAAAGTGGTGAATCATCTGTTATTATTGTTAATGTAACTATTATTGATAATGATGATGATGAAGTTGTCTACAATGCTGCTGCTGTACTCTTGAAGATTTTTTGAAAAGACGAAGATTTCGCACTACTACTGTGTATGGAGTGAATAAGTGTTATTGATAAGCTGACACATAAGTATAAAAAGTAACCGTTGTGCATCGCAGTGTCGTGATAAGTTATTGGAAGCAATATATATATTATACATGTATATAATATATATATACATCTATATTTTAACTTTAACTGTTATCTAACTACCAAGTTGTACAAATTTGCGTTAACTCCTTGGGAGAATGTCTTATGTATGTGTGTGTACGTATGTATGTATGGATATATGGATCTATGTACTTTTTCTTTGACGGTGGCTTTACTTTGTGCGTGTGTGTGTGTGTTTGTGTGCGTGTCTGTGTGTATGTCTGTCTTTCGGTTGCACTAATCCTGAGATAGCAGTGCTCGGAATTATCGCAAGTGTATCTGCACAGAATAGTATATGAAAATACATGCTTATTATAGTTATGGCCTATTTTTGAGGAGGTTCAGCTAAAACACGTTGCTCATTACTATATACATATATGTATGTTCGTACACACCGTTTTTACATGCGGAAATTTTCCAGAGATGAAGTTAATGTGCAAGGATTTCCTATAGACTTGTTGTATAGGAGGAGGGTGAGGCTCTCACACATTTACTCAGATGGAATCCCTATAGTTCATTATTGCTCTATTGTAAATGCACTATTGGAAAATTATATTGTTGTCGTGAAGATCATCGCGAAATTATTTGAGGGAAGGAATGCGGGACGGTTTGATACAGGATCTATTATTATCATTATTATTATTGTTATTGTTATGGTTCAGTATCTATTATTTGCGGATCCTCGAAGGACCTTTTAATGGCAGCTACAGTACTGAGGAGTGCCTACAGGACTTGTGTTCTGATAAAAAGGAAAATGTTTTTCACATTTAAGGCCAGGCACTCCCGTATTGTGATGCGGTAGTAGTGGGAAAATTTCTGAGGCTGAGCACTGATTATGATGATCATGATGGTAAAATGATAATGACCGTGCCATTAATTCATGGTATTTTTTCCGGATCTGAGTCGTGTGTGAAGAGTGCTCCGGTGTAGTAGCATACAGATTTTGGCAAGTTAGCCTGCAGGGCTTACCATACCAACATAGTTTTCCATGTGTATATAAAACTCTAGACACCGGGCATGGAATGCTTCCGTTGCCGTGGTGGGACCGAGTGGTATTTATCTTGATTTCAGTACCAAAACTTTAGGTGTAAAGGATCAAGAATGGAACAGGTATGTAGGCATAACATACGTATTTTGAGTAGACGTAACAGTTACATTATAGGATTTTCCAATGCCAAGAAGGAAACAAACCTTTTCCATTATTGTACATTAATTGTTATTATTATTATTTAAAATCGACTTGAGCGGAACGAGTTGAGCTAGAGCTGGATATACATTAGCTGGCTCATACCACATTATATACCGGAGAGGATGGAAACCTACTCTGTCGATATAGCACTTGTGGAATCTATAGCTAAAAAACAGTACTTGATGGACTGGGAAATCTGTGGTTGGGACAAGGAAAATCATTCACTTCGTAAAATACAAACTGCACCAATGAATTTCATACGGTTGAGGAGAGAGTGTGTTATTTAAAACTATCAGTGTAAGACTACGTAGCGATATGATTATAAGAAGAACTCGAGCAGTAGGAATTATGACATATGTATATCTGTTCCGAGTATCCACATGCTAATAATGATGCTCTGACGATGATACATAAACATTAAAAACTTTATCGTTCAAATCCAAAATCCTCGATATACTGATCCGGTACAACACGGATCTTTCGCTTTATTTGGTCCTCATTTTATAAGGCCAGCCCCACAGGGATTTAAAAAAATAACAGTTTTATATTTTGGGGGGAAGGGGGGATGGAGAAACATGAAAAAATAAACGTATAAACAGACGTGCAAATGAACCAACGGTTAGCCAGCCGGGATTGACTCACAAGGAATTTGTCAGGCAACCCGAGCATCATATTCCCCTGACAATGCAAAAGTCTGACAAATTCCGACTGAATAACCGGACGGGTCCCCCCTCGTCTTCTGAACTGATGCGAGCGGAAGACGATCTCGGTCCATCACGATCCTTCCAAGAATTTACAATTTCCATAGCCGATTCCGCTCCCACTGGTTTTGATTGTCAAAGACGATTGGGGGCAAAAATCGTGGGAAAACTGAGGAGCATTACTACAGCAGTGGCTGGAAAAGCAATGGATTCATCAGCTTGTTCACGCTTTGGTAACCACGACCAACATTTCCTTATCGTCATCAGACGGCCTCGCTCCAGGCTCCCATTCGCATCTGCTGAAGTCGACAATAACGGCGTAGCAACAGCACTGGAATAGGGTGACGACGAAAAACGGCATTATTCCCAGCCAGTGGATCCCCGACAGGGACAAACACAGAAGGCCCATGATGAAGCCAGCGATGACAATCGTACTGAGAACGAAAGATGAGATGACAGCGCAGGAATTTTTCTACACAGACGCAAAAATACGGAAAAATATACTAATACACCATCATTTAATCGGAACTTCACTGTCATTATCATCTTGATTTACCGTCAAAGCTGCAACCACTAGCAAAGCTCCTAAGAGGACGAGTGATACTGATGGTAACCATAACTCTGAATGAAAAAAAATTTTTTAGTTAGTTCAGTAAGTTATATAATCAATCAATTCGGACAACATCCCGCAATTAAATACACCACTACAATCGAATCACTATATATCCTCGCTGGACCAGGATTACAATGGAATATGTCTTGGCTCATCATTTTATTCTGAATGAATTGCACTGGATCTTACCTATAAGAAATACGAAGGTTTCCTTCACCAGATCATTATGTATTCCTTGAACCTGCTCTTCCGTTAACATAGGATCAAGTAGCATTTGTCTATCCATGGGATCCAACACAATGAGTGACAAGCCAGCCATTCCTACCACCTGCAGAGAATCAAACAAACACATTACAATGACTCAGCATTTTCTCAAGACATTGAACCGCACTACCGGAGGAGAATCATTCTACTAGGAAGAACTATTCAGGAGAGCTATTCAACCGGCACTCTTTCATATTGCCGAGAAATTCGACTCCATTTTCAAATTTTACACTCTCTACAAAACATTAATAACAACTAAATTTCATCGAATCAATAGTTTACTAAAATCACATTCACAAACTGCATCTCCCACAAGATTTTTCTTCAACTACCTCCGGCTAAAGTCATATGATTTGTAAAAACAACTTACCACATTGATGAGTCCCACAATGAGCGTTCCAGTCCTTGAGTTTAAACTTAGGCACGGCATCAGGGATCCCATCTTTATCAAGAAAATATCAGCTAACGGAAGTCGTCGACTTCAGCAACCACCTCGAAATACTACCAAGATTTTATAACCATATGCATTAATATGTTCGTCCCTCAGATTGGATTTGATTTGAAGCCATAAGTTTGATGCGATCATATAGGAACTTCAATTGAGTGTCGACACAGACTAGCCACGATGACAAGTCATCCGAAATTCCAGACTCTTTTTGTAACGTGAACCTGATTGCGACTCTGTTTGTTTACAGTTCAGAGATGACTAAAGTGTTGACGTATAAATAAATAGCTGCAGAATAAATATAGCTATACACTTTTCGGTCGATACTTGAGATCACAAAGGGCAAACTCCTCAATCAAATAGGATTGATTATTATTTCCATTGTCAATCGATGAGTACTGTGGAGTGGAATGGAAGCCTGGATATATGAGTAACCTCAACTTGATTTGCAGCAGCCGCCGTCAGACTCGCAGTGTCGCAGTGTTATCGACTCTCAGGATTTAGAGAGTTTTTGGTATAGCTGATAGTTGGGATGTCATGTACAACATGCCATAAGCTATTGTACGGATAAAATCATCACCTCCGTGGTACTGTTGTAAACAACTTTTTAGTTTGAAAAATAAAATAAAATATTTACCAAGAGTAACTTATGCAAACTTCCCAAATAGCCAAACTCGATGTTTTTTATCACTCACTGTAGTCGCTTTATTACGAACGCCGACGAGTAATGAATGAATCTATACGTCGGTCGTAGCCGGAGCACTGAGCGAGCGGAAGTACATATGGATGAACATAGCAGTGTATATAGTCTTCAGAAATTACATGACTGCATGCTTTTTACCTGCGAACTAAATTAATGCAAAACCGTAGAGACGCATCTGCTTGGCGTACTCTTCCGCATGTAATCTCATCTCTGTAGGGTAAAACACCTGTACATACGGAGTGGGGAGTGCCAAATGCCACCCAACAGCAACAAATTATCCTCATGCGTCAAACTCATCGTCATAGAACATCTCGCCCCACTTGGGAAATCCTGCAAGCTGCGGTAGTTCGTTCGTGAATATCTTGGAAGGATGTGAATGAGATCACCCAGTCACGCCAGCTAATGGAACCTTCGCTGGTTGAATAAAGCAGAATTATAGAGGAGCAAATGAGTGGGGAAATACTGGAATACGGCTAATCCTTTACTTCGCAGGAAGCTTAGTGTGCAAAATTCGTGGCAAACAATCCCCATTCGAAGGAGATTAAGTTTGATCCTTGCTTACTAGTATCTCACACTCTCGTTGTGCTGCGGTTCAGACCATAATTTAAAGTATACACTCCGATGCATTATTATTGGTTGGTGAATAGCTACTACTGTGATGTAGTGTAAGTTGCTCTTGGTCTGGTTCAAGGCTGGGTATATGATTTTACGGATGATATGATGGAGTATTGTACGGCCGTAACCCATGGTTTCGTCAGCGTTTCGTCATCCGCAAAGATTTCCTGGTGGTCATTTGGCCAAGCCTCCCTTCCCAGTCCATTGGATTCTGAGTCCCTCAGCCGCCCATGCGTCATATTACATACCTGACAATCTCCTGGAGAATTGCTGTAAAACTGGCAAAACGAGGACTTGTTGTCGCAAGCTCTGTGAATTAATTGTAACTGACTGATAGAACCAAATATAGGAATGATATTTTTGTGCAGCATTAGTCCACATCATGAAGATGGCGTCTCACATCTGCTGGTTACAAAAATTTCGGTCACCCTCTATACAAGACACTATGAGACTGAAAAGGAAATGGACATATCGAAACTGAAGAAATTGTCTGAAACATGTTTAGAGTTTGAGTGAGAAGATGCCACTAGTCTCAACTGGAGAATTTCATCCTCCACCCGAAGCAAATGTTTAAATAAATATTAATTTGCCCATTATTAACATCTGAAAAATATACGGAAAATTCAGTCCAAAATTTCAAACTCGAGAATGCTTAAACTCTAAAAGGTTCCAGGTATATATGTGAAACCAATCCAACATCCGACACGCGCCCTAGTCGATCAACGGCAAACTAAAAATGGTTGGGGGACGCAATTGATGCTCATATGTGTTGGCTTACGCACAAAGGTGCAGTACAGTTTTTAATAGCTATGTAATTCTAATTCGACATCACAAAAATAGATTGCCCAGCCGACCGCATCCCTACGAAATAATCTAGACATTGGTGTACAAGTAAACGTCGAACAATTATTGCCGGAGGGAAACGGACGAAAATTTTATAGAAGTACGTGGTGGGGGTTACACCAGTCGAATTTCAAGAAAACCACTTGCGCTTGACAATAATTGCATCTTACATCGTTACCACTGCCCCACTTTAAGCAGTTTTTGAAAAGAGTCTTCAAAAGCAACGGTAAATGAAATTCCTGATATCGAGAGTCATTAATTTAATTTGTTACTGGAATTATCTGAACTTATTGCTTATTATGGAAGTTTTAATTGAAGAGTTTAGATACATATTGTAATTAAACGTCTCAGGCTAAAACAGAATGAATCATTCTTTCAGTAATAGCATAGGTCAGTGCCAACAATACCTTCATACCATTGTTGTCAGAAGTGGGGGTGGCGAGTGGCAGGATACATGACACATCACATGACTCATAGACATGACACATGGTATATATGACCAACAATCCCCCACAAGTAGACGCAGTACTATTTTATCGCTCCACAAGTTTCGTTTGGTGCAACGAATATGCTTGTGCATATTATAATTTTTCCATCTTAAATAAACTTGTTTTTGTTTGGCTAAAGAACTTATCTTCAAAGGAACATGCTAATTCTCCTCGATAATTCCTTTCCAAAACACTTTGCATTCGGCCAATGTTTACCTTTTTACTCACCTATTTCAGCCTTTATTTTTTGGGTGTAGTATTGATGTGCCTTCAAATAATTCGTAGAACTGTGTGACCTAAAAAAATTATTGTGAATCTTTTATAGTGACTCACCCGTCGTAAATGTATGCCCCAGTGCTTCAAGCCCTTCAAATGCACTAAAATCTTTATGTTTGTAGTTGAAAGTTTACTGCTGGCAAGTCATTTAAAATAGAATTGACTTGCCCAAATCATTCATTCCTTTATGACTCCCATGTTTTGTTCCGCGGAACTTCGCACAATGAAGAACCGACAATGAAATTAGCAAATAGTTTGTCTCAATTGATCATTGCCCATTGAAGAATGTGGAAAATCTAAAAATTAGCGTGGAATCCAGGAGAACAAAATGCATAAGACCGGACGCCCGGCCGTTAGTTGATCACTTAATCCCACACGGTTCTCAAGCTGGAAAACCTGGAGTTCAACCATGGAATTTATCATTACAATTGCACTAGTCGTTGCAGCCATCGGCGGATCCGCTGGATTTACGGTTCCGGCATCTTTACGGGAATTTCCACCACCCCCGCCACCTCCAACAGCTCCACAATCACCGCCCTTTCCCATTTGCATGGCGTTTCCAGGATCTGTTGAGTGGAATCAGTGTTGGGGTAGCTTTAACACTCGCATGGCTGAGTTCCAAAAAAATATGGCAACTTTTCAGGAGAAAATGGAGGCGCATAGGAGTCAAATGGAAAAGTGGGAAAAACAGTATGAAATATTTGATATCTTGAATATTGAGAGTAACGTTTTATATTTTTTTCAAGGGATTTTAAGTTGAATTATCCAAAATATTCTGTTTGCAGGTTTCCGGGGAGTGGTCCCATCAATCAGCTTAGCACCAGCGGCTACAGCATACGATCCAGAGGGATTGCAGTATCAACGCATACTATCAACGACCGGATGTTCCTGGACGTGCAGATCGGACATCCGGATAAGCTTGATGTTACTTACAGCGATACGACGATGAGATTTGACATTGTCAATGGTGGCACTGTGACTCAGTGGCTGACGATCACACCGCCGACAGCAGCGGATTTGAAGAAGATTAAGTATGTCCAGGAGGATGACATGCTTCACGTTTGGATTGCTGGTGTCATCCGGCCTACTCCGAACTACCTGTCCTTCATGCCCTTCAATACATTCTTCAGGTCGACGTCGTCAAATTTCAATTTCTAGTTTTATCACTAATGCGTTTAAAACTACATTTGTAATTTTCATTTCCAATATTTTCTAACAGACCGCCATTCATATGAGCTGCCGTTTGCATATTCTGCATAGTTTACGAAATAAATCATTCCGCTCACTCCGCGGTTAGCATGTTGGGTAACCGATGGTTATTAAATGCGCAATGCAGAAAAGATTTTTAACTGAATCGGATCCGGTTTGGGGATCCGCCTGGTTCTTGGTCTAACTGAATTACAACCGAGTAAGTATGAGATGGTGGTGTGAGATGGTTGAGTTCGTACAATAGAACTTCAATTGGTTTGAATGTTCTAGGGCAGCAATCAAACACCTCGATTCATACCGAGGATTTATAAGTACATCCCTCGGATTTATCCAATGGCTATAGACTGTAGTTTGCGGGTCGATTCTGACATTGTGAGGGAATGTGAATGTTGACAGCCGTAGGTGGGAGCACGTGCCATATGTTTCTGTATGCGTGTAAATGGACAAGGCAGACAAAAACAGAACTCCGTTCATGCGGAAGGCGGAGGCGAACCGGTAATGGTATCACCCCTGTCACTCTTATTCTCATTATTCAACTGGAAACACCAAAAGGACAACAATAATAATGATTATTAATGGTGATTGGAAACTTAAAATGGATAATACAGTGTGATTTCTTTTTCTACTATAGTAGTCAGTGGTGATTCTAATAATAACAACAATAATAATAATAGTAATAATAATCATAATGATCATAATATATATGGTAATAATGATAAAAATAAAAGTAATAATCATAGAGTATCCCAGAAATACTACAACAAATAACGATAGTGCTACCTATAAGATGACATAATCTTTACAACTATATAGACGGTCTACAGCACTCCAACTTTTGTTACATAACGGCAGTTCATTGGCCTGCACAAGCAAGACGAATGAACAATGCAGTAATGATGACACCTGTTTGCAATAATTATTATTATAACCGTTATCTATGACACCTGACTCTACGAAGACAAGTTGAGTAGATAACGTGACTCCATAATGGCTCATAATCTTATACACTAAATATTTTGTCCTCACCCACATAAGAAAAAAAAATCAAATTAAAGTGAAACTGCTGCTGATGATGATGATCGGGAAGTCTTTCGCAGTTCTTCTGTAGGGGGGCACATCGCACCAAAGCCTTGGATTTGGGGGGCCGGAAATAAACCGCAAGTTTTTGAAACGCATCCGTATACGTATAGCACGAACAATGCTACGACAAGTTGGTACTCACGTCCGCACACAAACAAATGCACACACATGCACACGCACTGCTCTCATCATTTGTGTCTTCTTCTAAGTAAATTATAATATAACTGCAACAGCACACACATATTTGTAATTGGTTAATGAAGTAAATAGTCCCTATGATCACATGTTTCATAACCTAGACACTTTCTTTCGATGGTCAAGGCTGGGGGTTTTCACGACGCATTTTTTGCAGAACCAGGGGTCCGTTTCATCCGGCGGCTCCACGATCCCCACGCAAGTGAAGTGGTACCAGTCATCACACTTCTCACACCCAATCATCGGACTTCCATCATCCTGCCGCCCACAAGCTGGACAAATCCAAATCTTGTTCCCCTGCAAGCATCCCAATAGATGTGAAATTTAAAATTCCCCAGTCTAATGTAGTATAATAATATATCTCATCTCTAATAGCCTTACGTGCTCGTCGATGTAAGAGCCGACTGTTTCCGTCACCAGTCCTGCTTGAGCTGAGGACTTGCTCGAGGCTTTGGCAGATTTTGGCGGCCGTCCTCTACCCCTCTTGGACGCGGCGCTCCCTCCGCTCCCACTAACAGCGGGGAAGGACACTACCTCTTGCTTTGGAGTCCTTGTTATCACAGCTGGAGGGGACTTCTTCGGTACTGGAACTTTCTTTGACGGCCTGCGAGAAAGTGAATAAAAAAACCAATTTTCCACATGAGCCAAATTATTATTACAGAGTTAGTGGTAGTAGTAGTTAGTAATGATGAGTAGATATGGAACACAAAATAATTTCATACCTGGTGACCAAAGGAGAGAAGCGGGCGAGCTCGGGGGAAGGCGTCCGCTGTTTCACCTCTTCGATGGGCTTGATTGTGATCTTCCTCGGGGCGGGGGGATGATCCACATCCCCGTGGTACGCCTGGGGAGGGTTGGGACTGTCTACAGGGGTGGTGGTCGTTGAGCCGTGCTGGAGCTTGAGTGTTAGTTTAGGAACTGTGGCCTCCGCCGGGACACTTCCCTCCTTCTCCTTACTCTTCTTCTTCTTCTCCGACTTTTCCTTCTTTTCCTTCTTGACAGTCTTGTCCCTTTCCTTGTCCCGGGACTCGTCCTTCCGACTCTTCTCCTTCATCTTCTCCTTCCGCTCCTTCTTCTTCTCCTTCTTCAACTCCTTCCTCTTCTCCTTCTCCTTCCGCCGCTGCTCCTTCGTCCTCAAATTCTGCTCCAGTTTGGCCAAGCCGGAATGTACGCTGGGTCGTTCAGGTTTCTCAACCTGTGGTGTTGCCACTGCCGCTGCTGGTGGTGGTGGTGCAGCTGCTGCTGCTGCTGCTGCTCCTCCTCCTCCTCCTCCTCCTCCGCCTCCACCCTGCTTCTCCATAACAATCGGTGTGATGGTTATGCCTGAGTCGGATTGGAGCGGAACGATGGTGGCGGCAGTTGACGACTTGTTGGAGAGGTTGGGGGAGCCGATCCCGGGAGTGGACTGGGAGTCGAAGGGTGTGGGGAGTTTTTGAGAATTTGACATGTCGATGGGGGTGATTGTGATGGAAGAGCAGACGTTGGAGTGCAAATTACCGAATTGGGCCGAGTTGCGGGATCCCTCTTTGAAGGCGGCAGGGGAGGCCGGCGTTATTGTCGGTGTCGCTGGGGTGATGGATATTGATGGGGGGAGCGGGCTGGGCATTCTGAAATTCACACAGGAATAGTCAGGCATACTCATCATCACAATATGTGCTTACTTTGAATACGCAATGCTTTAAATAAAGCAGGGAATCCTGAGCGGGGAAATTCTGGAAGAAAAAACAATTTTTTAAACATATATACTTGAGCGATGTGGGCGGAACAAATGCTGGGATGAGACCAGGTTGGAGCGGAAGTCTTTGCATGCGGCCAAAGTCGGGCGGCGGCGGTGGCTTGACGTTGATGCTAATTTCAGGGACGAAGGACTTGAAATCAACATCGTCTTGTACTGGGATCATTTTCCGACTGAACTTCATGGGTTTCAAACTCGTGGGGGCAGCTTCCATGCCATGGTGCAAACCACCCATGAGGTTGAACGGCGGTACGGCCTTCTTGGGTCGGCCGCGCTTCTTCTTCTGTGCACCCATGAGGACGGGAACTATCTTATCCGGGTTTTCGAATATTCGCACCGGCTCTGGAGCCTGTTTGGAAGCTTTAGGTATTTTCGTGACGGCTACAGGACCGCCGGCGACGGGTTTCGTCTTCACTTTCTTCTCCCTCACCTTGGGGAGAACCAGGACCTTCTCCTTATTCTTCCGTGACTTCTTGACGGGGGTGGGCTCTCGTGCTTGGGGGGATGGGGCGGCGGGGGTTGTAAAATCCTCGTCGCTCTCAATGGGTTCCATTCCAGACTCGGGTTCCGCCTTCGGTTTCGCCTTCACCGAGTTCTCCTTCACGACCTCCTTCAGTGACTTTTTCTTAAATATTTTCAACTTTTGCTTATCACGATTCTCGTCCTTGGACGCTGACTTCTTCTCCGACTTCTTCTCACCCTTCTCCTTCTTCTCTTTGGATTTTTCCTTTGGCTCTTTGACTTTTTCCGGGGGCGGTTCCTTCTCAGCGTTCCTCTCCGCTGTGGTGGATGAAACGACGGAGCTCGGGGTAGTGAATATCTTGTCGGGCTTTTCAAAAAGATTCAGCCCGGAGTCCCCACTATCCTTGCTGCTATGGTTCTCCTTCTCCTTGTCAATCTTCTTAACTCCTTCAATGATTTTCTTCATCGTTGGGATTTTCTTTTTCTTCTCTACCACGGGCGGGGTCAAAGGTTCGAAAAAGTCTCTGTTGGGCGGGAGTTTCGAGTCTGGAAGACGTCCTTCCCTCGATGACGTGAGGAAACCTGAAGTAGTCATCATGACAGAGGTGATTTCACGCAGCGGATGACCCTCCTCCTCCAACATCATCCGTACTCTCTTCAAGGCGGGATTCTCTCCTGGCGACTCCATCCTGCAATGATAAAACTACTGTAGACTGACTCGAATTCGAAATAATGAAGAATGGAAAATAAAAAACAAACACAGAAATACTACTAATAATAATTAAAAATAAATTAGTTGCAGAACGCCATCCTTTACCGCTTGGTCTTGGTTGTTTTGGGGGACTGGGGAGACATCATGGTGGAGGGAATGTCACCGTCACTGTCCGAATCCAGTTCGTCCTTATTATTACTACTCCCGTCCAAACCATTGACTTTGCCGTTGAGTACGGGGGAGTTCTTCTCTATGGGTTCTACTTCTGGGTCAACTTTGTCAAGAGCAGAAGTGGCGGGGGTGAGACCATTCGGAACCTGCCACTCCTGTTGTTCCGACTTCTCCTTCTTCACTTTGAGTTCCTCTTCCACTATCATGGGCGGCATGTACTCATGTACATGAACCGGCCTCGTGAGCACTTCCTCACTTCCAGGTCGGAGATGATTGAGGTGCGACTCCCTCGGGATGGGAAATGCAGGGGGTGTCCCGCTGGGGAACGGGACAGGATCAAAATTCGCAACATATTCCTCCAAATCAGGTATGGAAAGGTGAAGCTCTTCAAAAACAATTGCAGCATCATCCAGATTCGGCTCTGTACGCCCGCAGCTTTCGGCATAACGATGTGTCCTTTTCGCAATGTCCATGAAGTATCTTTGGAAAACGTCGCTGAGGACGTCCAAGGCCGTGGACTGTGCCGCGTTCCAACCGATGGCCTGACATAGTGCCGCACATGATGTTTTTACAGAAGCGTTGATAAATTTCTCTGTAGACATTTTTTCCCCGCTCCTTCTATATAAATGCGAAAGCACACTCGTCCACAATCTCTTCCAACTAAAAAACTTGTACAATGGTTTTCATGTCACAGCTGATCCACCACAACTGTCCATCAGATCAGTTGTTTCGCGCTGGACATCCCACGCCGTAATTTTGTACTTTTCTCAAATAACTTCACGTACATTCTGAATCCTTAAGCTCACAGACTGCTGAACTCAGCATATCCTCGTCTACCGAAAGGTCGAATACAGATGAGTAATGTGAAAGGTGAGCCGCGGAGATGTTGATCAATCATTTGTCCCGGCCTAATCTTCTTATGCGGCCGAATTAAATAAGTTAGGTCTCAAGTGAAGTTGGGGAAGGTGCGGGAAAATACATTACTTTTGACGGGATGGGACTAAACTGGATGTAAAAGCCAAAATATATTTCTCCTAAAATTAAACTTTGAACTTTCTCTAATTGGGATGCTTCAAAATATTTTATGCTTAAACTAATCGCCTCCCATTTAGCCAATTAAATTTAAAATATTTCCAGGATTTTTGCGGAGCTTTCAAGTGCGTTCTCTCCTGAATTCAAGTTTTGAAAGATGAGCGGGAAAGTCATGTTTACGTTTTAAGGGTTCTAATTGGTCCAGCCCTTAGCCATTCGCTGTCATGAACTACCCGTCAGAGTCTCGTCGCAGGTTTTATCATTCTGTCACTCCAACTCCACATTATACAGGCGGTTGCTGTTTCCATGCAGTACAGTTGTTAGTATGGATGGGCGAGTTGTTGAGCCAAGGTGGAGTCCTCTAAGCCGGCGGTAACTTTATATCCTGTTTTACAATTTTTATTTTGCCTCTCAAAAGTTGTATGCCCACCAGAAGTTCAGGTTAATATAATTTTCCCCTTGTGTTTGTACACGTTCATTTGTACTAAACCCGGCGACTCGGAGAAAAACATTGGATGGAATTCATTTCTATAGTTTTAGCTAAATGTTACATTTATTCCCTCCGATCCCAGTATTTCAAATCTGCGCGAGTTCACATTGCTCTTACAGCAATTTGGGAGAACTCATGATTATTAATTATTGTTATTATCATCATCATCATGATCGTCAGTCAACCAGTGATAGTGAGTGAGATTCCGGGGCGGTGAAATGGAAAGTTGAAACATTTCAAACTCGATAAACCGATATCGGATTCCGCTACAGTGGAATAGAAAATTGAATCATCTCAAACTCGATAGCTGAACCGACGAGAAAACTCGGATGCAATGAATGTGTCCATGCTTGGCATAGTAATGGATGGGCAAAATATTTACTGTTACTAACTTTAAAATACTTGCTCGTTGAGCACAATGGCTATAACTATAATTATAATCTCTAATCATGGAAGTGCGGTAAATTATAAATTTCGCACCGATTATTCAAATTGAGGGGCAGTGCGGAGTGGGAGAGTGGGACTATGTGGGGATGTTATCTGCTGATCTGATGGATTCTTTCATACTGGCCAACTGACCGCCTATAGCTCGATCCTTCTTGCCCTGACCATCACACTACTGACTTACACTTCAAAATTTGCTCTGAGAAAATCCACTGTAATAAATAATAAATTCTCTGTGACTTTTACTCCAGGCACAATTCTTGTTAGTGCAGGCACCCTCACGCTCGAAAACGCCGTGCACTAAAATAAGGCCATAATGCCATCACCCAGTGATGACTCGATCCAAGATTTTGATATGACTGATTATCATACGGCTAGTCAAAATAACGATACTCCTAGCGACGATTACGGTGCTCTGGGCGAGGATTATTATAGTAGAGGATATGACTATGGTAGTCCAGGTTATGATAGTGCTTCCTACAACGGGTATACTTCATCGTCCAACCCGTATGGCTACGCAGACTCCAGACGGAATGGAGGTCATCCCAACGCTCCAATGCCCCAAAATTGGACAGGAAGATTTCAGTGGGGTCAGACATGCTACAATCCAAACGCAGGGGCCTGGAACGCCATATTGCAACAAATCCGGAAAGGAGATCCAACTGCTCCGGTTGTTGGTTCCATGCAACTCCCTATGATTGGTGGAGATCCATCTGCCGGTCCCTGTACTTTCGGTTTCTCTTTCGGCACTGCAAAACAAGTTGAAACTCCGCAAGTGGAGCCTTTCTGTGTCCCGTGCTGTGAGCCGGAATTACGAAATTCTAAGAAAAGCCATGATTCAGGAGTTAGCCTCAGCAGTGATACTTACAGTAGCTCATACAACGACGACGGTAACATAGAAAAACGCTCAAAAAACAAGAGTAGGAGAAGAAAAACTTCATCAAATTACTACGATAATTCATACGGATATTCCGGGACCCACAGCAGTACTTCTCCCAAAACTACTGCAGACAGTAAGGAGCAAAGCAGATCCGTCGTGGATACGGAAACCCCTGAAATGACACCCTTCATGGGTATCGTTCCACAAACTACGCAGGCCATGGAGGCTCCCAAGGTTAACCTCCCCTCCGAATGGCCACCAAAACCACAGAAAGTGTCGCCCGAGGATGAGAAGGGTATTAATTTCAACTTCAAACCCCGCCCAGACTTTGCAACCGAGGTCACATTCACCATTGAACCGCGGAAGAAACCTATTTGGCAAAAAATGCTACAATGTGGCTTCCGCCCCATGATCACCTGTTCCGCTCCCCCATTCCGACTCCCACATAACTTTGACGGGAAGGAATTACCAGAGTGCATGACAGAAAAAGCATCCGGAGACGATGGACAACCACGGAAGGGACACAAGCTTGCCAAATCTGAAAATCCAAGCAATGAGTCAAGTCCCACTAACTCATACAGCTACAGCAGTAGTTCGAGTAGTAGTAGTGGCAGTAGTAGTAGTAGCAGTAGTGGTAGCAACACTGGCAGTAGTTCTAGTTCCAATTCTGAGGGCACCACTGCGACCTCGTCAGAATCAACAGTAACCACAGATTATGCCGAACTTGTGCAGCAGGTGGAGAAGCGCATGGTTGGTTTAAAAAAGGGTCAACCAAAATCAAATGCCCGCCCGCCCAGTTCGTACGCAAGTTATAGTAGCGACTACTACGGGTACAACTACCCGTCATATTCCGGGTACAGCAGCTACCCCTCATCCTATTATTCCACGTCATACACTGGTTACTCATCATACTCACCCTACAGCTACTACTATAGTGCCAGTGATCATCAGCGATTGAAATTAATAAATAAATCTAATTAAAAATGGCAATTTCGAAACGAGATAATTCCCCCTCCCCTGATTTTCTATGCATCCAAATCCGAAAAAAATCCAAAAGCCTCATCATTCCAGACAAGGATGTGATACGTAAGGGTCGTAGCACCCTACATAGAATAGTATAAAACCCTGGAGGCCGCATTCCCCTTTGAGTCCTACAGTTGCAAACAATTCTTTCAACATCATAAGATTCTTGCTCAGCGTGAAAGCCAAAATCCAGCCAGTCCAGAAGTCATGATGAGCACAGCAGGATTTTTTTTGGGGGAGGGGCGGCAGAAATGACTTGCAGTTGCCGCAGCACATAGTATGCATATACTGAAAAACTTTCTTGCCACCGCATTTACATGACTTTCTAATTTTAACACACGCTCCACCGAGGAGGTTGTTGAACATGAACCGTGTGGAACTTGTGGTGGGGATCAACCTGTTGCTTCAATGCAATATGACTGACTTCTGTCACACTCTCAAGAACCGCTGTATTTTCTGTGGGGAAGCCGGGCCTCTGACGGAGTGCCTCAAGGGATTTGTCTACGGCCTCACATAAGAATATTCTCATAGAGGAGTACGTGCAGTAGTCTTGGAGGAAACTAACAGGGAATCTCTCACGTGTATTCAGTCTCCCTGAACAGGTAGTCAAGGTAAGACGTTTGAGCAGCTCAGAAGTATCTCTATGTTCTTATTTCTTCCCCAGAAAATCCCCTTCTCTTCATTTCACACACAAGCATACATTTATGCGGAACCCAAGCATGAAGACATACTTCTTTGTGAAGCTTAGAAAAAGTGGCTCACAACATTACAATAGTGTAACAGCACAAGAACAAAGTAGATCAGCTGCTCCAACAGAGGTAGCCAAGAATGTAGCCAGACATAATCCCGTTGTAATCACTCTCGCTCCACGCACACAACAATACTTTCATACGTGAATTGGGTCAGTATATTAGTGAGACGTTTAGAGTGATAATAATAATAATAATAATAGTTTCAGTGAGAACTCGTGGCAAAGATAGAGTGGACATTTCCGAAGAAGGATTTCCGAGATAAGAATATTGCAATATTTACAAACAATCATAGGAATCGCCTCTGACGGTTTCATCCGTGCAAATCCGAGTGAGAATCTCCCAGTTTCTATATGACCTTATCCTTCATCGGTACACGAACTCTGTTGTGAATGTGGACAGTTTGAAAACGGTGTAATACTCCACATTTATTGGCTGAGATGTCAGACAAGTTCTTCTAATCACACTTCTTCGGAGCATCCTGAGTGAGTCGGAAGATGTGGAGTCACTCAGTTCTCTCAGGAGCCGTCATAATTCCGTCTGTTCACCGAGGGTGAGTACGAAAAAGTTCATACTCGAGTGTGGTGCCAGCAGGGTTATAGTGCCTAAACTCATGCATGCAAATTAATGCCACCATTATTACCATCAACCTTGCAGTTTCCCACTTGCCCAAGTATATGCTATATTATGCAAGGGAACGGGAAAAACTGGAATTTATATGCAATAACTCACTTCCATTATTTCAACAAGTTCTTCCTCCACCTAGCCATTAGCACTTCTCCCAACCCGATGGAATTTTTAAACTTGAATTTGTCCTATTTTAAAGTTAAATGTCATAAGGAACGATTTCAGTGCTCAAAGCAAAATTCAGCCCACAAAGTCATTTCCAATGCATTTATTCTGTTTTTTTTTTAAAAATCACAAAAAGGTAAAATAAGATTATGAGAATACTTGGTTGGAACCGTGTGGGCTGTGGATGAGTAATGTGAACCCGGCCTGTGGTGGGATGATATATGAGAGATCGCGTGCACGTGCTGCTTACTACTATACTACACCTCCTGGTCTTCATGTCAATGATGACGCGGACCAAGTGATGATGACACAAGATCCCTGGCCATTTTAAGCTCAACGGTCTACGAGGGGGACAAGATGTACGCGCGTAACTGTCAACCAAAACAAACACAATTAATTTCCCGAGAGGCTAAAGATGGGAGGTGTGCGACAAGGTGGAGGGGTTGTTGTCAACCGTGAGCTTCTAAATAGGATGAAGAATTGTTTTTATTTTGCAATTGGAACAGTTCAAATCCACCATGGCAGATGTGTGCGTGTGTCTGTCAGTGTGAGCACCGTGCCGAGGGAGCATAAATCATTTTCACATATACACAACATCACACATACACGGCGGGACGATAATAAGGATACGATAGTGAATGTACATATACTCCTGACCATAATATTGATAGCTCTTTTAATGAAATCACACCTTTTTCGTCCTATGAGTTTCACAGGATTGCACACACACACACACACACCAGTTGTAGGCAAGTCATTGATATTTGGTCTGGCCGTCGAAATTGTTGCTGTTGTTGTTGTTGTTATTGCTGTTACTGTTGGTGGTGCCGGAGGCTTCAGTGTGTGGTTGGTGGTGATGATGACAACGGCGATGATGATGGTGATGATGATGAGGGAAATTCATTTAGGACATCTTTCTGGAGGTGAATGCTCAGGAGGGAATGATAATGACTGAATATAATTTCATCTAAACACACTACTTGGCGATTAGCAACACACGTCCACTTCATGTCCAAGCTTCCCCTTAAATGGTTCTCATTGCCTGTGAATTATCTCGATTATCTTGGCGGCTATTTTGTGGGTGTTCCATCGTATCCCACAGCGATGACCACGAAGACGACGAGTTTATGGGGAAGAATAGCACACATACAAACACACACACAAGCACTGCACAAGAAGAGGCAGAATGCCAACTTGCCGCTCAAACATAAATTATTATTATACTATGGAAATTCCCTGTCTTTTTTTTCACTCTCTCACGGATGTCAGATCAGATCAATGCACCTACATATATCGGCATCCATAATATACGCGGCCCGTGTGCCACCCCACATCCCCTCCACCACCGAGATGATGACTTTTTTGAGCATGAGGTAAATGCCTTTAAGGTCATATTATTATAATAGCCCAACGAAAATAGTGGAGACGAGAGAAGCCGCGGTGGAGTCAGGAGGAGGAGAACCTACATGCGTGCAAAAAAAATGGGGGAAAAAACCACAAGTGAGTAGGAAGTTGGGGGATTAGTACTATACACAGGTATATATTGTATCCTGAAAGGTGCAAAGGCGTGGACCCACTTGGAAGTCACAATGCACTCTAGATGACCTTTTTCCAAATAAGGATCAGCAAATCTTTCTCACATCATCCCAAGCGTCGATAGGTGATAAGAATAGTCCAGCCCACGGGTTGGAGGCACACTCCTGATGGAGTGTATAGCTTTGCGTCCAAAATGATCTGCCTACAACGCAGACTGGCCACAGTCTCAACTCCAGTGGGTCCATGCCTCCGCCGTGGACACTGTGGACGAATAATACTTTGTAATGTTTTCTGCTAGCACACGCCTCAAGTTGAAGGTACTTGTCCTACTCTGTGCACTTTTCACTAAGGTCATCAAGTTAGTTACAGTTGCAATTTTGTCGACATGCTGTCAGTGCACACGTCTTGGTGGTAGGCTCATGGGTGGACGAAACTATTGCCAACTGCATTCCAAACTTGTCACCTGTACAGCGTGTGTGTGTGTGTATGTGTGCGTCTGTGTCTGTGTGTTTGGTGGGACGTAAGAATAATTAAGTACTTTTCCAACCCTTTGCATCTCATTTTGGATGGTGGCCAGACTGTAAGTGCGAGACAATTATTCCTACCCCTTTAGGGATAATAACTTACAACAAAAGGTTTGGTCAAATTTCCTCCTTTTTCTCATGGGATTCCCCCACATGTTGTACTACAACTGAGCCGTTCCTCATTACTCATCATAAGCTAATACAGCATCTCTTGTGCAACATGGAGGGAGCGGAGGGTAGTATGGAAAAGGGGATGTTTTCTTATTTTGTGAAGCTTGCGGATTCCTATAACGGTCGTGTTGACTTTTCGTCGTCTTTTTTCTTTTGTAGCAGACAAGATCTTTGGTACTGAAGAGATGCTGGAGCTGGGAAAACCTGAATGACATGGAAGGAATCACGGATAGTCAGAAGCCCAAAATGAGGGGGGATGCCGAAGAGTGGAAGAGCGGCGGGAGAGCGAAGATCCCAGTATTTTCCATTGGACTCTTCATTCTGCTCGCGGCAGAGCTCATTATTTTATATCTCATGCCGAGCGTTTCAGCCGGCTACGTTCCGCCAGAACCCAAGTTCAAGTGTCCACCACTGAACAAAATCTGGCCCTGCGTTTGTGTGTCAGGAGATGACTTTGGCCTCCGACTTCTGTGCGAGGATGTGAGTCTTGGGGATTCAATTATGATGATTATGATAATAATAATATTAACAATATTATAATGTAATAATTATTAATTATTATAATATAGTAACTAATAATGTTATTTTTTCAATTTGACAATTTTTTCAATTGAAATCCAATTCCCAACCACAACAGGTCTCACTCGCAACTTTGGCAGCCGCACTCCAACATCCCAGCAAAGAGAAGATGCCGATTCTCAATCTCCACATCCGCAAGTTCAACACTGAGCAGATGTACGGGAAAGTTTTTGAGGGGTTGGAAGTCCATAAAGTTGTTATAGAGGACTCGCCGTTGCGGAAAATACAGCCGGATGTTTTTGCAGAGATTAAAAACAGCTTGCTGGTAATAATTCACTCTGAGGCATATACATATAGGATAAATGTTCATCCAACGCTTGAGCAGATTGTCAAGTCCCCAGTAGTTAGTTTCACTTTTAGCCGTGACTGACTTTTGTATGTCTGTCTGTAGGACCTGGAAATTTGGAAGACAAACTTGGAAGAGTTCCCATATGACAGTTTACTCGACCTTAAAAACCTGGTGAATCTCACCCTGGATACGCATCTCATAACAGACCTGTCCAGGGCGATAGAGGCACCCGCCTTGAAGAACCTCCGGATTTCCAATGGGAATTTGTCTGTGCTGAGCAAGGAGACTTTCAGTCAACTATCCGGGCTGGACCGGCTGGACTTGCATGGGAACCTCATCAAGGCTGTACCGCGGGATGGCTTCAAAGTATAAAACAACATCAATTATACTAAAATATTATACACTTTCCAGTATAAATTGCAGAAAAAAACCCCCTCTGATTTGTATTCCAGTCCCTCGCAAACTGCCGCTTTCTAGATTTGGCTTACAATCAGCTGACGAAACTGGATCCAGCGTATTTCCCTCACCTGACCAAACTGACTTGGTTCAACGGTTCGCACAATCTCATGCCGGAGTTCACGCGCGGGGCCTTCGCCCGAAACAACTTCCTCCGCGTGCTTCATCTTACCCACAACAAGATTACCAAAGTGGACCAAACGACTCTGAGAGGGATGCGCTTCCTCCGGAGACTGTACCTGAGTGACAATCAAATATCAGATGTAAGAATCATACCGTGAATTCACACGAGAATATTGTGCAAGAACACCTCTAACATGTTCACTGCTTGCTGACTTTCAGGTGGGCAGAGGGGCATTTAGTGCCATCAACCGTGTCGGCACCATAGATCTCGCTCGGAACAAAATCAAACTGATCGACTACCAAATGTTCCATCAGCTCCTCGAGCCTGACATTATTGACGTGTCCGAGAATGAGATCACGGTGGTGAAGGCCGGGGCGTTCCGAGATCTGTCCTACGTCCACATCAACATGAGTCACAATGCCATATCCAGCATTGAGAAGGAGGCTTTTGTCAGCTGCGTCAACATCACCGTCTTGGACATGAGCCATAACCAAATTGATAACTTTACCAAGGGGGCCTTCGATGACTTCACGTATCCCACGGAGTGGCGATTGGAATTCAATAAGCTCAAGAGTGCTGGTGACATCCCACTGAAACACATGGCAGGGATCAAGATCCTTAATGTGTCCTACAATGAGATCCAAGAGATCCCGAAAACGACATTCCCCAAACTGTATGAGCTCCACACGGTGGATTTCAGTCACAACAACTTATCCAAAGTATTCACAGCCGTCTTCGCCAACTTATTCAGCATTCGTCATCTCAACTTGAGGTATTCTATTTTTACATTCAATTGCAAGCGTTCGGAAACTCCTTGTGAGGAAGTTCGCGTGATAATTATTCATTTGTTTTAGCCACAACAACTTGACCGAACTGGGTTCGTTGGGAGCCGTGCCCACGCTGTTGGACTTGCAGATAAATCATAATAGGATTCGCCGGATCAGCAGTGCAGCCTTCACTCGCCTAGCATCTCTCCGAGAGCTGGAAGTTACACATAACAAACTTAAATCCGTTTTTCAGGTATATTAGCTAACACATGAGATGATCTCGTTATAACGACTTTAGATAAATATATCTATTGTTTATTTTGTCATCCGCAGATTCCTCCGAGTCTCACTTCCCTCAACATCTCGTACAATGAGATCACCAGCCTGAGCAAGGCTTGGCCAACGATGAATGCTCTCCTCCGTTTAGATCTGCGCGGGAACCAATTGGGAGGGAACTTGGGGCGAGGTTCCTTCGAAAACCTTGCAACGCTCCAGGCGGTCAACCTTGCAAACAATAGTTTAGCTGAGGTACGAAATTTTGAAAAAAAAACACACTTCATTTCAATCGCAGATCCTCTGACTGAGATGACACACACGTTTTTATTTACATTTCCAGATCCCAGCAGAGGCACTGTCGGACCTCACAACTGTGCAATACATCAATCTGGAGTGGAATGAGATTTCGAACCTTACAAAGATGGCCTTGGGACGACTGCCGGTTGTTTTCGATCTCCTCCTCGCTCACAACAACATTTCCGAGGTGGCAGTGAAGGCCTTTGATGGACTCCTTCAACTCCTCCATCTTGACCTGAGTTACAACAATTTGAAAGAGCTGCCCATGGGGACACTCTCCGGCCTGGTGTCACTCCGAAAGGTCAACCTTTCTCACAACTCCCTCGAACGGACGGAAAATGGGACGAATAGTCTGTTTGAGGAAAACTTGTCCCTGGACACCATCGATCTATCTTACAACAACGTCTCTGAGATTTACTACAACACATTTCCCGAGAATCGCTGGATCCCGTACCGCATCCATAACATCGATCTGAGTCACAATCTCCTTGTAAACGTTCGTCGAGACTTGCTCCGGGGCACAGGGAAACTTCAAAGTTTGAACTTGAGCTTCAACAAGATAAGTGATGTGAAGCCGAATGTCTTTGGGAATATGACGGCTCTTCAAAGGCTGGATCTGAGCCACAATGAGCTCTCGCAACTGGATGCGAACCAATTGGGTCCACCGCCCAACCTGTCCGAGCTGTACTTGAGGAGTAATAACATTCGAAAATTCCCCACGTTCATCCTCCCGAGGGCCCCCTTCAAACTTATCGACCTCACAAAGAACCGAGTGCGGTACTTCAACACGGACTTCATGACCAAGGTGAAGAACGGCTCGAGAATCATCTTGCTCGATAACCCTCTGACTTGTGACTGCCGCCTCATACCTCTCAAGAGATTTTACAATGACTTCCGACCCCAGCTGTCCAACTTCTCAGCCGAGTTCTACAAGGACTTTGAAAATTTGAAATGTGGGAGCGATTCGCAGCATGTGCTAGTCTTTAGTGAGCAGGAACTGACTTGTGACTACACTGATGATCCCCTGGCTCCGAAAATCCCTCAAAACCATGATTTAGAGATAAGATCCTTCGCCGTGGTGGGTGGCACGTTGGAAGTGAAGTGGAGAGTGCGGTCGAAGATGGACGTTGCCGGCTTCCGCATCACTGTGAAGGATGCCGGAAGCAACGAGATCTCTTCTGAGGTGTACCCATATAACCTTCGTAGTGCCAAACTGGGTTTGAAGCCGGAGGCCAGCACGGTCTGCCTCAGCCCGTTTTACTCCCGCATGCAAGCCAGTGATGAGGCGGTGAAAGTGTGCCAGAAAATTGACATCACTCCGGCCTCCCTCAACTCACCAGCTGCGGCTATCCATAAGCCTAATACTCATGCTATTGTGCTCATACTAATAAATTTGACGACACTAGTGTTTCTTGCTTTGGCATAATAGGTATTCCCCTTCATAGACTTTATTTCCCTTCTGTATTTTAACAAGAATAAAGAACTTACGGGCTGTAGCCCAACTCTGAATGACCCCTTCCCTTTCACTCGGTGTATTTTAAGGGACTTGATTCCCCGCATGGTCCCTGTGCGTTAAAAAATCTTCAGTATTCGAATGCATGTAGCTGTAGTGGTGAAGTATCTGTAGTATAGAGGGACAAGAGCTCAATAATGGAGTGGAAGATAAATTTGTTTTATTAATTTTAGTTCCAAGTTGAAAAGACAGGGGCTGCTTTGACTTGATGTGTCGTGTCGATTTTTTTTACTACTCGAGGTTGTAAGCCCCGATTTGCCTTGTGATAATTTGCCTTCTGAGTCGGAGATGGTTCGTGGAAACTAAATAAAACGTGGTATTACACTTAACTAATGTGTGTTTATTTTCTGTCCTATTTTGTGAAGGACAGTGTCATTATTATGCACCTTTTAGGTTCGTTATCCAGCCGCCGTCCGTCTGGAAGCATGGCGAGTGCCGAAACTTCACTGGTTTCACTTTTGGGAGCTCATCTGTCTTCATTATAAAAGATGGTGAAAAAATATGGGAAGATTAGGCATCAAAACGCGCATACGGTTCAAATTGATTGTCGGTGAAGGTGTTGGATGCTGGGAATAAATTTAATATGTGGTATGAATAATTATTTTTCGGACACCGTAGCGCCCACTGAATTTCTGCACGGCACACTTCGCTTAAATATATTGTATAGGAAATACAAATCAGTATGTAGATTCAGTAGGGAAAACGACGAGGATATAGTAAACCTAAAAAATTAAATTATTTCACCATCTATGATTAATACCACTTTATTCAGCATTTTATTCAACCTGGTGTCCCAAATAATCTCAAGCTAACATCTCCGTAATGCCTGCACACAACAAAGAGCACGGTAGTCAATGAGTAAATATAATTTATGCAATTTTTCACTAGCAACATTGCAAAGCCACTGGAATCAGCTATGACGACTTACTAGCTTTGCGGAAAAAACTGGGGTTGGGCCTTATTGAAAGCGATATCTCACAATAGCAGTATTCCAGCGTCGTCCAGTGTTAACACAAATACAAGGTTGCTCATTTACTCATCTTGAAATACGCTGCCGTTGATTCTAAAGGCAATAGCTATACATTATCACGGCATTTTGAGCAACATATAGAATTATAATGAATTCAACCTCGAAGCATATTAGTGTGGACCACACTGTGTGTACAAAAGCACGAGTATGGTATATGTACTGTTTTTTGTGTTTAAGCATGTATAGAGTCCGAGCAGGATAAATATATGGTGCACTTTAAATACACGGATGTGGATGTCATCTGCTTATAGAGCCTTAGTACGGATGTAGATGCGCTTAACAGATGCGTAAATACAGAACTTGACGGAGCTATTTCTGTACTGTCTGTGATTAGTTTGGTGCAATGGAACTCTCTGTGATCCTCGTGGGAATTTTAATCCTTTTAGTTCTACTTTTCGCCAGTCACACACGACGTCTGAAAAATTTCCCACCAGGTAATAAACTAAATGAAGGTGGTGGAGAAATCCTTGGTTATACAATGCATGGTCCCATGGTCATTTTAAACCAAATTTCATGGATGTTATTAGGGCCCATTGGACTCCCTCTAATTGGGAACATACACCAGATCGGCTTGTTCGGCCACAAAGTGGCTCGGAGACTCACCAAGAAATATGGTGACATTCTTGGAGTTCGATTCGGAATGCAGTGGTAAGGTGTTGAAAAATTTGGCCTTGAAGCTATACTCATCTTACATCCCCCAGTTTTTAAAGTTTATGTTAATATATGTAGGATAGTAATCCTTCACGACCCAGAGGATATTCGGGAAGCTTTCAGTCAAGCGGAATTTGCTGGGAGAACTGGTTTTAACGCTACGGTGGACGAAACTGTGGAAGACTGCAACCATGGTAAGAATCGGCAATGCATTGTATTGATTTTTCGCATCATATTTATGTGACGAAGCACTCGCCCAAAACATATTATTCTCGTATAGGCATTGTTATGAGTTTCGGGAAAGCTTGGACGGAGCAGCGAAGGTTTGGACTTCGAACCCTGCGGGACTTGGGTGTTGGAAAGAGATCGATTGAGGGGATAATTATGGAGGAAGTGCGTGAGTTGATTATTCAGCTGCAGAAAAACCATTGTGATCAACCCATTACAACGGATCACATCTTTAACATGGCAGTTTTCAACATTATCTGGTCTATTGTCTCTGGCAATCGGCAAGAATATGGAGACCCTAAACTTCAACAACTGATTGATGTTATGTCAGAGTAAGTTAACAAAACTCTTTTATCATTATGTAATACCGAGCTGTTTTAACCTAATTGCAATGAAAGTATGTGGTCTTCACAGATTCATGCAGTCTGTATTCACTGGTCCCACAATTCTCCTCTTTCTTTTTCCCGTCCTAGTGAATCTGCGGAAATGGAAGCATCGTCTGTTCGGCCGTCGACAGAAAAGGTTTCACAAGGAAATATACGGTTTCTTTAGAGAAACGATAAGAGAACACAAAAGGACTATGGACGAAGCGAATCCGAGGGATTTCATCGATGCGTATTTAGCGGAAATCAAAGGAACGAAGGATCCCGAGTCAAGCTTTTATCGCAAGAATCCTGATGATGGTATAACTATAAATGGAATATCACAAAGTTTTTGACGATGTGAAGAGTCATTGTGTGATTTTCTATGGGGTGCAGATCAGAAAACAATAATTTTTCCAAGTGTAACTTTCAGATACGAACATTATTATTACGCTGCTGGATTTGTTCTTGGCGGGTTCGGAAACAACAAGCACGACGTTACAGTGGGGGTTCTTCATACTATCCCAACATCAGGAGATACAGGAAAAATTGTTCCACAAGATCCGCTCCACAGTAGGACACCGTGAAGTTCTCCTTGCGGACCGGCCAAAGTATGTTAAACGGGAAATTCTTTTGTAATGGCATGCTAATTAATGACCAATTGAAACTAAAATGCATCTGTCTTTCAAAATTTCTGCAGCCTACCTTTTGTGGAAGCCACAATTATGGAAGTGCTGCGGTTCTCTGAAATAATACCTCTGGGAACACCTCATGCGACTACCAAGGATGTCGTATTTAAGGGATTTTTCCTTCCAAAAAACACTTTTGTCTTGGCAAACATTTACGCCGCTCACAATGCACCAATTTGGGAAGATCCTGAATCATTCCGCCCCGAAAGATTCCTGTCTCCGGATGGTAGGAGTATTGTGCGGAACAAAGCATGGATGCCTTTCAGTGTGGGAAAACGAGCCTGCATGGGCGAAGCCCTGGCTCGGGATGAACTTTTCCTCTTCTTCGCGAACCTCGTTCAAAATATGAAGATTTTAATGCCGAAGGATGAACCACCTCACACATATGAGAGCCGATTTAGAGTTGCTTTTGTTCCTGAGCCACATCGAATTTTGCTCCAAGCCCGAAATTGAGCATCGCTCAACAGCCACAGAAGACGCAGTTTGTTGCTTGTGGCCCTTTAAGCATGAGGATAATGAATGCCTGGCAGCTGTCATCACAATTACAATGTCCCTCTAATCTTTACCTTGCGCCGGACTCCCACAGGTTGCCCCTACTTTTGATCACCTTGGTTATAATCACGCCAACCCTGAACTGAAATATACATCGTCATCCATCCACTACCTGCTGCTGCCCCGGGAACCCTGAATTTTTATAGCTCATGCTGGCATGCGTGCAAGCCAGCATCAAAGCAAATCGTGCGGATTTTGTTTGCAACTTCAAAATACATTTGATATTATCATAATTATGCTACAACATACACACTCAATATCTGCGACCTTCAAACTTTGTATTAGAAATGTTTTTATTTAAAAGTTGACTGAACTCAACTTCAATACCTGACCCCGTTCGAACGCCTCTTCAAAGAATCCTCTCACCGGGATTTCCCATAAGGATTTTAATTTGCCCTTTGGTGTTTAACAAATTTTCAAGTAAAAATGACTTTCTTTCTTAACCATATCATAGTATACAACAGTATAAAAGACCATCATAGGAAGGTTTTTAGTAATATTCTATTAGAAATGGGCCTACGTGGAACCAAAGTCATTAACTGTATAGTAAATTATCAAACATCAGCTAACATTTGGTACCATTCCCACTAAAATCGGATGACTAGAACCAAAGATATCGCCAAAAGAAAGAACACATGGAGTTAATACCCGAAGCTACAAAAGCGCGTGTTCCATTCAGGAATACTCAGTCCTTCTCTGACCTCCAGAGAGGAAGGACCTCTGGCGGAGATCCTTCAAGGAATCTGTACAAGGTCCCAGCGGATCCCTTGGGTCCTCTGGATGGGATTGGGGCGAACCCCTGAGCATGCGGGGAAGGCCTGGGAGGTTGGGTGGACCCGTGGGCGTGCCGGAAATCCAAGGGGGAAGGTGGGAGTCCCTTGGTACCGCCGGTTAATCCACCAGCTCCTTGGGCACGGAGGCCTGGAGAAGGACTTCGTTCCGTGGGGGTATGAGTACCCTATATAACGTGTTTTTTGAAATTATTTGTAAATGATCTTATCTCAATCTCCATCCAGTCCAAAAACTCCACAGCAACCTCCGGATGGATATTAAACTATAATATTTAATTTAGCAGTTTTTTTTCTCTGTTATGCGACGCGACCGCGCGACTGTATATAGTCGGTTAGCAGTCCATTAGGCATACTCCTCCAAAATTACAATGCAAGCCAACATATTACAATTGGATATCCCATACCCATCGCATCGCTTACCGCCTGAACGCCTCACGCTGAATTTTTCGCACGCCGAGCCGAGGAACAACTAAAGAACTAAACTGTACAACGAGAAGCGTGAGAGATTTCACTTTCCTAAATTCAAAATTTTATAGTTGGAGTGATGAGGAGCTGGAGGGGCCGTTCAGACTTCCGGAGCATGACTGCGCTGCGGGAAGAATTTGTTAGCATGTAGTGTGCCAGATTTTGTGCAACACTCACTAGTTTACGAGGGCCTTTTGAAAGTATAGTGATAGGGAAGCAGCGACTCTCACCACCTCACAGGAATAGTGACAAAAACTTGTCATATCAGATTTTAGCTAATACTCCACACATTAGGCAATAAATTTAGGGTATGAAACGTTAAAATGACAAGATATTGAAATATTGAAAACGATTCGACTCGGACGGTTTGACTCCATCGCGTGCCCAGGTAACTGCAGATATTATTTAGTCAGTGCGCTTGATCCTCATGCTCTATTTATTATTTATTCTTAGAAAGTCTATCTATGCCAGTCTTACATTATTGGTACAACGACGGACCTCACAATACAGGGGAAAATGATGTCACAGGTCAAATCCAATGGAGAAGCGGAGTTGTGTGCAATCTGTAAAACCCTCAAGTCTGTCCTCACTCACATGATAATGTGTGAATCTGTCCTAATCCTAATATTAACACGTATCGTTAGGTTCTAGTAAAAATCTTGTCGCTTCTACCTAACTTTGGCAAGGATCGTGCAAGACAGGTATATTCCCGATGGCGATACGTACTTTCGAAGAAGCTTGCGATCATGAGACAACTCCTCCTTCCAATCCAAGAAAGTGTCATACACCAAGATCAACTCATATCAGCGTACCAGGACTGCTGCGTATGTGAGCAAGGAGGGATTATGAGTAGTGGTCACAACTCTGAAGAAATTCCGCATCAGTCTAGGAAGTCCAGGTTGGCTCCAAGTGATCTGTACAGCAGATCCATTTCAGGGAATATGGTTCGCTCTAAACTAAGGCCAACCTCAAACTCGCCATCATTATCTCCACCGAGACGATTCAGTAAGGACTCTGTGAGCAGCGTCAATTTTATGCATCCCGATGAGGGTGCAAGTGAAACTCCAAGCAGGCGATCCAGTCAGAATTACTACAAGGGACTTCGAGGGCGTCAAGAACAGGGCCGTAGCATCCCTTATTACCGCAGCGATACGTCCCTTCAAGAACACCTTGAAGAATCCCAGAGTCCACGAAGCTCATCGCCAAGTCCGCGTCCAATTCGAGCCCTCGACGAGCCCGATGACAGAATTGCAGATGATTTGAAGCGTCGAAAAAATGATTTGGATAATCACCGCAGGGAAGACCTCATGTTCAGAGCCCATGCTCGACGGTACCACAGAATACAAGGCCCTATTCCACGTGTTGACCCGAGAAATGACTTGTCCGCGTCTAACAAGTTAATGGACAGTTCCTCTAATCTGGTTCGACCCCCGTCGATAAGGGATGCTGGACCCAAATCTCCCCAGTTGTCGTCTACTAGCTCAACTCATATGACAAGTTGCTCTTCCGCGACGCGGAATGAAGAACGCCATCATGGAGGTCAAAGGCAGTTTATACAGCACAAAAATAGGAACGATGACAAGCCTGTTCCAGATTACGGACAATACAATGGACATTCAAGTTACGATGAGGGTACTCATTACCATCCTCTATATGACGATGACAGTAATCAGAACAAAAGGTATGTGAGGTCCTCCGACTTGCATGGGACCAAGTATTCTACACACTACGGGACTTCAGATAGGCCACATTCTCATTATCAATACCACCACCATCGTTATCTGAGCAAGGAAGGCAAAGTCCCGCATCCGGGCTATGTGGAGCACCACCTCCATCGACGTCGGAAAGAGCGAGGATTTGAACCTTCTGATGTTGAACCGTATTTATGTCATGATTTCGACGCTCAGCCAGTCGACGAGGAACATCACAAAAACAGACTGGACCATTACTCTAACTTTCCCAACAGTCGGAAGGTAAAATATGTGAAAACATCGCGAGATGAGTACGCGAAACTGGGTAACAAATCCAAAAAAGTTATAGTCACCAAGAGGAAACGTAGCAAAAAGTGAAGGCTCTCAATGCGTTTAATTACATTTAACAAGTTTTCATAGAATAAATTGGTTACTTGATAGCATTTCGGTGATACAGTATTTATGTAGCACAAAAACCCTTCAACTCTGTATAACAGGTACTTTCTTCATTGCCGCCACTAAATTCTCAATATCTTGAAGTGGTGGAGGTATGGCATGATCAAGACACATTCCACCGCATCCTGTGTTTAAATGGCTGTCATCATCGATGGATGGGTTAATCCCACACGATGAGTCATTGAGATTCCTACTGCAATCACAAGAATGATTTGTGCCAACTCCCTTGCAACTACGGTGTTCATCAATACTCCCATCCGGGGATGTTTTGGCCAGTAAAGGAGCTGCAGGAGCAGGGGATGTAGTCGAACCATTGATACGCTCCATTTTCCCTTTCACTTTTGAACTTTTTCCGATTCCTAATTTGGGCAGCCCTTTGTTTAAACCTTCAAGCATGACACAAGCTTTGCATAAGTCCTGACTTGAGATGTAGTTGCACCGCTTGCAAACTCCTTGAGTGGGCATTTTAACTCCGTCACGGACTGAGAGTGATTCACCTGATACAAAGCAAGAAATGAAAATAAATAAAACATCGTGACAAGAGTTGGAAGAGGAGAATACGAGTCGTGAGAACGAACCTGAATGAATAATATCTATAATTGATGCTGGTCTTATTCTCTCCAAATCCTTTATTAGGGTTCTCACGTGTCCGCGGTAAGCATTCGGAGAGTAGATGCACTCAGTTGAGAAATAATCCAGCTCTTTGTAGTACGCATACATCACTATCTCCTTCTCGTAGGTGTATTTAAATGGTTTGCATCTCGGAAGGGCACCTTCGATACCCTGCGAAATTAAATAAACTTCAAATAATGATTATAAAATTAATTAAATTAAATGCAATTGAATAAAACTTCAGGAAGTGCAGGTAAGCTAGTGACTATTTCTACGTGAAGCTAAAGAATCACCGTCGTAATTGCGGTGCATCGCTGTAGTCGAGCGACGTCACCTCGAAGCAAATTCATTAAAATTGTCTCCGCTATATCGTCTGCATTGTGACCTGTTACAATTTTATCCACTCCCAGTTGCATAGCACCCCGGTCCAATGCTTGCCGCCGGAAAACACCGCAAAATGTACAATTATTTTTTCGACCAACCTGTTCGAGTTCAATGGAACGTAGATTTAATAATTCGTTTTTCAAATGAATCCCTCACAGAGCACGGTGTTAATTAAACTCGCGTGATAACATACCTCACGAACAATTTCATCCATGGTCCAGCCATATAAATCCTTGTACGAAAATATACTTAGAGGGATTTCATACTGCTGCTCATTCCGTTTAACTGTTTCCAAACTGTCGTCCCTGTATCCTAGATGCACAAAAGGATTTAGATTGATAAAAATTAGGTGATATAACATCAGGTGCAGGTGTAAAACGTCAGAAGATGGTAAACTTACCCGCTATTCCTTCGTCCACTGAAAGCAATACTAATTTCAAGCCATAATTGTGTCTTTCGTTCAGTAACTTCATAACATATGCTAAAACAGTAGAATCTTTCCCCCCGGACGCTGCGACAGCCACAAAATCTCCAGGTTTAAAAAGATTCCCTTTCACTACGGTCTCGTGAACTTCGTCTTCGAAGGCCCTGTAAAAGCATTCTTGACACAGAGCGTCTCCAGTTTTCGGCCGCTGTAAAGAAAGAATTCTAACATGTTACATTCCACCACTACAGTATACTGCAAGTTTTGAAATCTTGAAATCTTCAGCTTCGATTGGTAATTAATTTGCCTCATATTGCCGATCGTAAATAAACTACACATTCTAGCAGTGGTTACCATTTTAAAAGCGTATGCCAACAATTCGCAATGCAAAACGTGTTCTAAAATGCTACAAATTACTTTAACTTGAAAAAGATACCTTCATGACCGCTTTCTTTCCACAATTTCCAGCACAAGGCAACATTTTGGGTATAAAAGTTACGTTCCAAAGAGAAATGAATCCGCAAACTGCAACTAACAAGCAGTCATCAGAAAACGAAATCCTACATTCCACGGGACCAAGATTGAAATGCCCGCGCTTCCCACCGATGGCATTGAGTGGGATAATATTCCACTACGATCTTTTTCTGTTGGAATTTGAGTGATGCCAGTCCGTCATAATCACTTCCAATTCCAATTCCAATTTATGTGTTGAATTCTTCATTTGAAATATGACATTTTCACTTCACGTTAAAGAGCTATTGCAAGAATTAATTACGAATTGGATGGTCGGGTAATGAGGGTCAAGAATTAGAATCTTAACACGAATGAGTAAGCACACAACATGTCGGATCATTTAGAACGCGATCTCGATCTCCTCAGCTACACACAATTGATCGAAAATGCGTCGAAAGCTTAAAGGTATTATGCTGAGGATATCCATAATTTATTAATCGACCTTTGGCAAATACAACTCTATTCATCAGTCATATCACGGCGTACCAACTCACGGGAACTATTGGGGCACTCGAGGTTGCGAAATTTTGTTAGCTGGCCCTGCAAATTCTCCAAAGAACGCTGTTTGGCGGATAGTTCTACTTCCAAACTGACTATTTCATTCTTAAGCTCAGTTATTTTGTCATTCAACTTTTCCTTCTCCTTCTGCTCATCACTGTTGGCTGATTGCTGCCTCTTCTGGAAATCAACCTGACGCTTAATAATGTATTCGGACGCTAGCTTCGCTCGCTCATCTTCGTATTTCAATTTCAGATCTACGTATCTTTGAAGTAACACCTCCTTCCTCTGAAACATGAAATGCAAATGATCTACCATTAAAGTTTATCCTCAGTTCCCAAATAACAACAAAGCCAACTTGTCATACATGAAAAAAACACGTAATTCTACACAGAAAATATCTACAAAATGTATGCAGCATTGCAGTAATACCTGCCTAATTTCCAGAACGCTCAACATCTCCTTGTTATTTTCATTTTTCGCTTTCATGGTTTCTCCGAAGATTGATGGAATCAACTTCTTCGAAAGCGTCTCGACGACTTTTTCAGCTTCAGCATTCTCTTGGCATAATTCCGAGATACTGTGGAGCATCTTTCTATATTAAATAAATTCAAACACACGAAGGAAGCCAACTGACACAATTATACGCAGTCGATTCAAGTTATTCATGCTACTTTATGAAAATTCTCGCAAAAAATAATGTTCATTTTACTAGAGCTTACGAGTTTTCCTCCATAAGCGCCCGAAATTCATCGAGGTTCAGATTATGTTTTCGAAGACAGCTCAACAGTGCTTCCCGATCAGTTTCTTCACATTCACCTTCGTTGGGGTCCTTACATGTTGAATTTGATGGTGAAGACATTGTGCAATCCTAAACTTTAAAATGAACACAAGCTGCACTTCATACATGCAAGTAAGATTACCACACCCACAAATTTAATGGTGAGACAGAGCCCGAAAAGTTGTTCTGATACAATTTGAGTTCATACAGCTTACATGCTCTGCAACTTACGAAATACCTAACCGGACGACCCTTGGATGCACCATAGAACCACATTGACAGCGTGTGTGTGATTTTATGTTTAACAAATTCATCTCCGCACACGGTAGGACACCCACACCTCCAACTGCTTGAGAATTCACGCACGTTTTCCACACCAAGCCGATATTGCGGCAAGAAAGGACTTCAGCTTTCAGATAATGAGCGCGCGGGAAGACTCAGGCTGTCATCTTTTGTTTGAGACCTGCTCTGTTCAGCAGTTGACCGTAGCGGGTGCCTCTGAAACTAAAGCGAGGTTATGCTATACTGGTGCATGACCTTAACCTTAACCATCTCAAGGTATTATCAGCTTTGATTTTTTCAACCAGTTCCAACCAGCCGACCTGGTGATGATTTTGACGTCCTTTCGATAATATTTATTATATTTTCAGAGCTTGGAGTGCTTTTTACTGATATCTACATATGCCTGCTTGGAATTGGAGTTTGAAGCCAGCTGTTCACCAACGCCAAGATTAAAGTGTGTGCTGATGACGAATACGATCGTGTGTGATCGTACTCACATGTGAGCTCGGACGGACGGACGTGACCAATCGTGGACTTCCGTCTGGTACTATGGAATCCGAATATACCAGAACAGATATTTGCCAAGCGCCTTGCTTCTGTTCAGAATAATTTCAGCCGCAAAGTTAACCCGTTCTCAAGGACCCAGCATCAGGTTAATCCGGCACTTCATCATCTTCTCTGTATGCTGACCTGACCTTGATCTGTAACCTTGTATGCATTGATGCTGGACCGTCGTTTCATTGTGCCACTCCGGGCACCCCCCCCCCGAGGTCTTGAGGAAAACAGAAAGTGGGAGTAACCTCTACGGCGGAGGAGCTCCTTTTTTGCAGCCAATCTCTGTAAGTGGTCGAAATTATCCGCACTATGAATATCCACCACACTGCAGTACTTAATGTTCCGGTACAACCTACTGCGGCTGTGCGATTCCGGGACCGTATATTTATCCGGTACAACTTTCCACGAACACGTGCACTCGTGTACCGGATATCACCCACATTTGGCGACTTCTACACCGCCCACCCTTATAATCTTCCGGTACAATCCATAGTCTCCGACCAACTCCCGCACCAGATACTTACCCGGTACAACACAAAAAAAACACGTAATGCTGTACCGGATATCACCCATATATTAAAGCACTTATGCCGGGTATCAAAGAACATCCCTTTTTGATATGATAGGATAGTCGCTGCTATGCTACAGATATTAACGCAGTAAAATAAACCCATCCAGGCGGAAGATGGACAGACATGACATGCAGATTTACGGCGCGATGCATAGAGCGGGAGCGAGATACTACTGTAATTTTTAGGCTACCACGGATCACGGCATCGCATGGTATAAATCAGAACAAAAGGGGTTAAGGCAACTGTAAGTAGGCAGGTCCCACAGATGGAGTATTAAGGAAATGAAGTGAAATGCAACGGAGAAACATCAAAGCCCTTAATTTCAAGATGGCGGACGCAATGTAGGATACAATATTCACGTGATGAATCATATCCCCCTATGGGAGACCATTACGACTCAGTTTCTCTCCATAGGAAAGTCGGTGAAGATGAGGAAAATCGCGCTGCTGCCGTATATCTACCTATCTCACAACAACTATGAAAAGAAGTAACCGAAGGACCGAGGCGATGGTTGTATTAAATGACTCAAGTAGACCTGGAGTGGAGAGTCTATTGATCAAACGATCATTAGTTGGCCGTCATTGGAACTGGATTCAAGTGCTATCCAGGGAACGTGCGAGTTATTGCAATAACATCTCATAAGAGATATGTTATAATCATAACGTCATTTATATTATAATTTGAAACATTATTTTTCAACAATGACAAATAGTTCAGCGAGGAGTGTAACCCCAGAAAAAATTAACAACGGAAATCTCATCGAGGAACGGCACTTGGTATTCGGTAACTTAAGTGTCAAAGCTGAGATGTACGCTGATTATTTTGCTTGTGGATTTTCTTAATGTACGTTGCTAGCCATTAGAAAGTTTCAACTTGAACTCTTAGAATTGCCCTAACGGTGGCTATTTTAACTTATTTTCAGTCCGAACTCTTCCACTTGCATCTCGGTTCAGTTTAATCCCGACGGAAAGACATACGGAGTTGCTCTAGCAGAAGGATTAGCAAATGCCTTCCTAACTAGAACGGATCGGTTGATTTACGTCATGAATAAGAAGGAATCACCAAGACACTGCAGTGCAACATCAATTCGGTTTCGGCCTTGGGGAAATGAGAACTTGAATCAAAATAGTCTAGCCATTGTGACGTGTACGTGTTAAAACAGACAAATACATTTTTCGTTCATTTTCGCTCGGATTTTGTTACAGTCAAACTTTTTCATCCTTCACAGTCACGAATGGGAAGGTGAAAACATTTCATTTTCCCACCGGTGAGTGCATTCATTCGGTACGCGAGGGTCGAGAGGTCATCACTTCCGCTTACGGTCCTCGCGGGGACACGTTTGCCACAGCTGGAGCTGATGGGAAGCTGAATGTGTACGATGATGAGACAAGGGTTAAGTTAGTTTCGTATGAGCCACCGTAAGCGTTATAACGAAATTTTTTAGTATTATTAAAGTCTCTTAAGAATGTGGATGGAAATGTTAAGAATGCAATTGTTTGGTATGTTTAGATTTTATGAAAAGGAAAACTTTCGTCGCATATATTCCATAGTTTATCATCCCCAAGCAACCGATGAACTGATTACGGGAGGATGGGATGGTATAGTTCGTTACTATGACATTCGGATTCCACACATAATAAAGCAGTTCTACGGTCCTTACATCTGTGGGGAAGGCCTCGCCTTCGATCCGACAGGAAAGGAAGTTAAGTCCACTTGATTTATTTCCCACTTCATTCATACGTGACTTGAACTTGTTCTGAGCTTTGTGTTTATCTCATGTATAAGATATGTTCCGCATCTTGGAGACGGGGAGATGCTCTCCAGCTCTGGGATTACGGTTCCGGAGCTCTCATGAAAACGATTCCTGTGGAATTTGACTCAATTTGCGGTAAAGATTCTACTACAACTGGCTGGAGCATAGGTAGCTTTCGTCCGCGAACTTCTGTCATCTCACTCCCCCCAGTTGTTGGATCTTCCTTCAGTAGCGATTCTAAAATGAAACTGTTACTTCCTAAAATGCCTTCAAAGCCAACGAAGCTTCCAAAATTGTTATATAGCTGTAGATACTTCATGAATGAGAACTTCATAGCCTTCTGTGGTGCCCATGATAATTCAGTTGCTGTCATCAACAAACATACCAACGAGGTAATTCAATCACAGCACATTCTAGATAAGTTGCCTATGGTTACGAAAAAAGTACTACCAGCAGTACTTTAACTTTTGATTGGTGAAACGTTGCAAACAGGTTCTAACAGCAATCTGCGGACTCAGCAACAGTGTTTATTGTCTAGACACACATCGGAGTAAAATCGCATTGGGTGCAGGAAACTTTGTAGCTGTAGTTAAGTTAGATAAACGTCTTATACACAAAATTTTCTAAACCGATAACTTTTTTCAATTTATATTAAATTTAAGCCACCACTAAGTTATCCGGAAGTTTAGAAGGCCGCGTCAATAAAAAAGTTTAATTAGAGACATATTTACAGTAAAAAACACCATAATATCACAGTTCGTCGTGATCGGAATCCTGGGGGCATATGCAGGCTTCCCTCTGAGCATTGATGTACGGCTTACAACCCAGGGCCGTTGTCCCAGTATAAAGTATCTTAGCTCCAACTTGACAACCTATCATCATCACAAAAAAAATCCACAATAACTCGGAAAAGGCATTAAATACTGGGCAATGTTGATGAGTTATTTGAAGTACCCTTAAACTGTAGCTTGCTCATTGAATCCTTGTTGTGACGACAAAGATTGTACAGACATTTCTTGAATTTGACATCACACTCGTCCTTATCACTGCCGCATGTCCCGTAGCATACATCATGTTCATTGCAACAATTCACGAAACTGTCATGCGGCAAAACATCCGCATTAATGTAATTCTGAAACAAGATTAAATTGTATTGAAATTAAAACCACAAGTAAGTTTGAGTGCTCATAATTACTATCGAGAAAACTCACGGACGAACTCACCTCTAGACCGAATGAGCCGCATCCATTTGCGTATGGAACAAAGTCTACTTTACTTTTGGGAGCCGATCCTGTAGAATTTATTATTTCGGATCAAAAGTCATACACATGTCACTGGTAACATTTGAGCGTACCTAGCATGTTGAAATATTTGTAAAAAAAATATGAATGTAATATCCAATTTACCATCACGACATGAGAAGTAACAGTCTTCATCAATCGTTGCATCAAGAAATTCTTCAACATTACGGATTCCTCTATTTAGTTTTTTCACTCCCGACGACACCTCATTCAGTATATTGCCGAGTTCTCCCACGAAACCTTTCAGCGTACCTAAGAAGCCAGCTTCAAAGTTGCCAGTGTCGTAAAAGCCGTCACACTTGTGAATTTCAATAAATAAAAACAAAGTAACCACGGATCGGAACTCCATTTTCCCGATCACAACTAACAAAACTCAAGATATTTTTATTGTATGCATGCTAGTGTAGACACATCTTACTATGAGTTGAATGTATCACATACAATTTTACAAGTCCCATTAAGTCAGGGGAGTGGTTAAAACTACAGATGCAGAGCAGTTCAAACTTCAGAAGAAGTTCTGTCATGACCACGAACCCAAACACGTAGACAATATGACAGGATAACTTTCGCGCTTCAAGCAAGGATAAGTTGGTTCATACAGGGTGTAACCTGTACCGTAACCATTAGGGAGCATTCACATATTACGTAAGCATGAAGGTGGGTGGGTGGTATGGAAAATGTTTACGCTCCCATTTATGGCCATGTTAAAGTTTAACATGT